>DF240386.1:0-118746 GCA_000507305.1 Breviolum minutum Mf 1.05b.01
TTGGTTTGGCTTCTTCAAGGTTAATGATCCAAATTCTGCCTCACCGATTGATAAATTGAATGTTGAAGGCTTAGTCTTATTGCGGTGGAATGGACCTATACACATACCTGCATGATTTTACAGTAAGGTAGTTCCGATCCGAAAGAATTCAGAATTGAAATTTTAAAGGCTATAGGCTATAGGAACTGGGATGTCCATGGTACTTAGTAAATGGACTATAACCCCTAGATAAGTGGGTTGTAGGTCCTGTAAATAGGTTACAAGCCAACTTGGCTGACTAGTTACTAACTTCCATGGACACCCTAGTATAGTCTCAAGAGCATTCTGGGTGACTTGTAATGACTTCTTACACCATGCTCTAAGCAGGTAATTTCAAAAGCTGTTGAAGTAATTCCCCTTTCCAAATACCTGCTGAGGTTGTGCGTTTGATCGGTATGGTTTGGAGGTCCTGTCATGTCTTCTACGTCTCAAAGGTTTGTATGTCGAGTACCTTGAACTTTGGATCCTTTAATCATATCCCCCCAACTGCCCCCACCAAAAGTACCCCCACCAGAAACAAGGATTTAATAGACCGCCTTATTAAGAAACAATGGTGGCTAATACCTCCTTAATAGTCCCTGATTCCTAGTGAGGGTAGTTTTGATGCGGGTACTTATGCTTGAAGGCTGGAGGATCATCCCAGGACTTGAGAGCAGTTAGGACCACCCCCCATTTATAAGCCATTTAGTTTCGGCCATTTGGATAGGGATCCCACAACCCAATCCTCAGGGGACAAAAACGATCACCATGGTCCTTAATCACTTACTAAATGGGATGATGCTCCAAGTACCCTCCCTAAAACTAACATGTTCGCCCTTGAAAAATCAATGTTGGAAGATGCATTTTTTGAGCTAAACGGCGATTTTTTCAGCACCACGAACGAAATAAAAGGACAAATGAACCACGAACGAAATTCACCTTAGACAAAAAATCACGTATCCTAGGGCCATTTTTTCAAAGGCAAAAAATGGTAACATCAACACCTCACTCACTGCAGATGTTCACACCCAACACCTCGCTGAAGCGAAGTGGGGAAAAGCCACCAGAGCAGCACAAAAACTGTGTGCGAAAAAAGAGACACGGAGCCTGTGGGGAGATGTGGGGAGATGGGAATTCCATGCTAGATTTCATGTTTGTCACCATTGATCAGCTTTTTTTTTATCAGTATTACCATTATTATCATCAGACATCCATCATCATCATTAACATCATCATCATCATCATCGTCATCGTCATCCTCCTCCTCCTCCTCCTCATCATCATCATCATCGTCATCGTCGTCGTCATCCTCATCATCATCATCATCATCATCATCATCATCGTCATCACCATCATCATGATCATCATCATCATCATCATCATCATCATCATCGTCGTCATCGTCGTCGTCGTCGTCGTTTTCGTCGTCGTTTTCGTCGTCGTCGTCGTCGTCGTCGTCGTCGTCGTCGTCGTCGTCGTCGTCGTCGTCGTTGTCGTCGTCGTCGTCGTCATCGTCGTCATCATCATCATCATCATCATCGGCATCACTCTCAGTCGTAAAGATTTCTTTTAGACTCCTGCAATTATTTTGCATTTTCTGGCTTCCGTCGGAGGTGAATCATTAGGGTCTAAAATTTAGTCATTTGTGCACTCTGCAAGCTTAGGTGGTGGTTTTTCACATGTGTTTCAGCTTCACACCTGGGGAAGATGCCCAATTTGATGAGCATATCAGCATATCTGGCATATCTTTCAAATGGGGTTTTGTGACCGCCTAGGTTTGGTATGGTTTGGTCACATTTTTCAACTCCATGGGGTGCGGATGCTGGACACGTAAGTTTTGACGTCCTCCAACATCAACATGTAGGATTATAATTGCTGTGCTTGAAACTTGAGGGGGTCCCCATAAATTCCATGGAAATTCTTGATCTCAAATTTTAGACAGACATGGGCATGAGGGGCTCTTCTTGAAACCCCAAAAAATTGAGATGTGCCCCGCGCCTTTTTCCAATCTCTCCGTGATTTTCCGTGGATTTTTCATGGTTTTTCCCCGAAACCGAAACCAAAAAGAATGCAATTTTTTTACCTCAAACTTTTCAGGCTCAAAACTGAAAAAAACACTTCCTTCCGTTCACACTCCCGGGTTGGCCGCTGAGTTGGGGTGACGTTGAAGGTGACGATTGGTTGGGGGAATCCGGTGGTTTTGTGAGTTGATATTGGGAGTTGTTGAATAGCCGGCCTTATTGGAGGACTATTAAGGGGCAATGATGGGCTCCATAACCCCAAACAGCCAGCTACTTCCTGCAAGCACGAACGAGACTTGACCCTTGGTGTAGGTCAAGGGGCGAAAATCCCCAGGTAACATAATGAGATGTGAATCATGCCAGTAAACCGTATATACTGTATACTGTATATGAATATGTTCAATACTCCAGTTGTTTTTTTGGATATTTTTGGCCCTAAGAATTATTATACTCTCCTATAGCAGGTCTCTGGGATCTCCAAACCACCAGTTTTGAGATCTCATGATACTTAGGGGGGTATAACTTCAGGAATTTTAGCCAGGTAGCCAACAGGTTTTGTTTTCGGCGGCCCAGTATTGTCAAGGATTTTTTGGCCAAAGAAAGTTCCACGTGAGTGATTGGGTGCATCATGTCCTTTGAACAGGGTAAATGTTCGACCAAATATTGAAGGGCTGCCTTCAAGTCACTTTGAGCAGGTTGATAAAGATTTATTGGAAGATTCGTGGTTTTGCTTTGAAACTATACCTTTTTGGTATCTTTGACTATACCTTGTGTGGTATCAGAAATAATTTGATTCCGCTAGTATACGAACCAAATCCTATACCATAGAATTCGACATGTATAAATACATATAGGACCACATATGTCATACAACTAGATACTGAAATTTAATTTGAATAGATCGAAAATCATATATAGTTCATATTTTTTGGGATGCCCTACCTGCAATACCAGTCCTGAATGGATCTCTAGGAGCATTATAAACCTTCAGTTGCCCAATGGGTTTTACAGAATCGACGATACACGAATCCGACGAGATTTTTGAGACGTGCCCATCATCATGACATAAAAATATAGATGATCGTGATGATAATCTGATGATATTGTATATTTATCAGCACTTAAATCAAATAGCAGTAAATATTTGCATAGATAATATAGACCGTACGTGTGGATCTTGATTATTATACCTCATTTGTCTCACTGAAAAAAGAAGCCTGACTCATTCACATCATCCTTTCCAAGTCGAGGCAAGCAGCTGACCGTGAGGGCAGTGTCTTGGTTGTTTTTGGATGTTTGCCGGTCAATGAAGTGAGAAAACATGAGAGCCTTTACTGATTGTCCTATATAGGATTCATCACCATGTTGCACCACCATTTGGGGGAAAGGTTTTTTACTTTTTCCAAGCATCATGATTGGCCTTTCGCAAATCCAATCAAATCACTTCATCCCAAGTCTACAACTATACGTAGTTGGTGCGAGTGAAAGGGAGCGATGAACGGAGCTGGGGGTCTATAACTCTATAGCTATCTATAGCTGCATTCTTGCATTATGATATTATTTCATGCGCAACATGACGCCATGTTTGAAGATGGAGATACATTTTTCAAAACCCATTCATTATGTTTGGTGTCCAGATTTTTTTATGAGACACACAATCTAATAGTTGACAGTTCCATTGGAGCTATCCATTTTCAATCAACAACCAATTGAACAATCTGTTGATAGTTTGGAAATCCAGCAAGGTTGGGATGTCCTTGCAGAAAATACCTTCCCTGAAACTAACATATATAATAACGTAGCACCTGCCAGGTTGCGCCATCCCAAAAGGAAAGTATAGTCTTCCAACCATTTGCCATGGTTATGTTAGTTTCAGGGGGGGTAATTCGCGAACATGTTTAGTTTCTATTCCAACTGGTGAGCATCAGGATGATGGGGGAAATATACTCAACTCACAGGACGGAGAAGTCCCCACGGAACTCCACTAAAGGGAAGTTGACCTTTTCAGGATGTTTCAGAGCTTTTGGGCATGGTCAAAATCCTTTTATGGAAAGTTCCAGGCTGCCAACAAGAAACACGAGATCGTAAACTTCATCAGACCCATTTTTTTTTCTAAATTCGCGGTCCAATAGCGGTTTAAAGTTTGTAATTTGTACCATGTTCCGGCGATTCGGAGGTGTTTTTCATAAAGTCATGTTTCAAACGAGCCGAGCATGAGAGCCTTATGCAAGGTAGCTCTCAGAAGAATGACTCCAGTCAATCTTCAGAGAATGAAGGTGTCTCAGGGGCGAACTGGGAGGAGGTTTTCATGGAGCAATAGAAAAATATTGTTGATGGAAGAAATCCGGCGATCACCAGTTGATCTTGGTAGTTTACTCCATTATTTACAAGGTTTTAGCACCATCCCAGGTGGTTGTTTGGGAATTCTTCCATCAAATGATAGCACCTGCTATCCCAGACACTCAAAGTTGCTCCCAGACACTCAATAGGGCTAGCGTATTTACCTACCTGAAACTCCTCAAAAACTACGCAGTGTTGTAGGTAAATTAGACCATACATTAAGTGCCTGGGCTTGTTTTTAATTTATATAAGGGATGTATTGCAACCCAGCTATATTTTTTTCAAGGGAAGTAAAAGGATGCCTGCTACCTCTTCTTGGGATGATGTTTGTATCAAGTATGTGAATCCCGTGTTAGCCAACCAGCATGCTGTTTTGGGATTTGTTGTTTTTTTGTGGTGGCTCGTGGGTGTTTTTTTGTTGTGTTGTTTCTAGTCACTTTTTGGGGAAGACGATCCAATTTCACAAGCATACTCGTTCAAGTGGATGGATCAAATACCAACATGTATATGTGTTTTGTGCTGTAAATGGTATAGTTGATTTTGTTACTGTGTCTTTTAGACAGATAGATAGTATATATAGTGAACATCTCGCTTAATATCGTACCAGCCAGTGAATGTTGAGAAAAAGGCGGATGCCGGATGTTTTTCCATCCTGATTTTTGGTGGTTGTTTGAAATGAATTTGGGACCTGCGCGAAACAATACCTTCATTCCAGCCGAAGACTGCCAATGGATGATGAGAGTGGGTGTTGATTGGAAATTGTGCATGCTCGGTAACTATTTTGGCAGGCGGCCTAAATTTGGGGAAGATGTTTCACTCCTCAGTCACTCCTCAAAAAATTGGTGAATATATTTCAGCCCCAAACAGTTTGGAACTATTTTTCACCCGCAGTTGACAATATATGTTTGTTTGTTCCAACATGGGTGGCAAATAAAATCACCGATTATTAACATCCAGCATTGGTCCTATTGTGCCATTGTGTGCGTCCCACCCTCAGTTCTGTGAATAATAAACTGTAATCAACTGCCCGCTGCCAGGAAGCTTTCCCAAAAGGAAAGTAGCCTTCCAATCATCAGTATTAGGCTGCTACTGTTGGTGGAAGGAATCCTGCACCACCTGGGATGAAAGGAACCCTGTATATAATGGGATGAACTACCAACCTCAACTGTTGCAGGATTTCTTCCATCAACCATATCTTAGTTTCAGAGAGAGTATCACCTCTTGCAAATTGCTGGCCTTATGATTTACGTTTGGTGAAGTCCCGGAAAAGTTGACCAAAAACGATGTCTCAGTCTATTTAACTTGCGGGGTGAGGTGGTTTTCAGCCATTGGAAATGCTTGATTGCTGATAGCTAGTGATTTCTCATTGAAATTCGAGGTTTTGGATAGGGTAAGCTTGGATTTTTTTAGTTCGAGGGGTAATTCCCACAAATTCATATACACCCCCGAAAACTAACGTGAATACTCAAAATGATGGTTTGCCTGAGAAGGCTTGTGGTACCTTTCCCAGCCAAAGATGCAGGGGTTGGATGCTGTGGATTCGCGTGTGTCGTCGATGGTTTGGAAAAGGTAACTCCCTTTAAAATTGCAATACTTGGTATCTATGCTAGATTTCTGGGGTGTAAATTCTTCGAACAAAAATCCTTCAGCCATCCTGCAGGTGAGGAAAACTGAAGCCATCCCTTCGATGCCATAGTGGCGCGGTCCTTCGCTGTGCAGTTTCCGGTGGTTTTTGAGTACCAGCCTACTGGTGGTTTCAAATACTTTGTTAAGACATTTCAACCCCAAAGATCTGAGGGAATAGTTTTTTCCCGCTACTTTTCATCACATGTTTTTACACGGGGTTCGAAAACACTACTTTAGGTCTAGGAGCCTACGGCCTAGGAGTTTATTCCATGATTTGTTATGATCCTTTTCAATTCTTGAATTCCTGTTATTCAAAGATGTCATAAGATGGGATTCAAAGTTTTTTGTTTCTTGTTTCTCATCGTGGGGCATGGTGAATGATTGCTGAATCCTTGGATGGTGACCCCGTGATAAACTAACACAGACACGGGTTACCCTAATTGTAAATTAGATATTTCACCCCAGTGAATTATCCCCAGTTGTAATAGGCGGTTTAACCAGGAATAGCATTCCATAAAGCCGACACCGAACGGGGGCGCAAAACTGCATAGCGGAGAATATGTTCGGTTCACTTTCTCCAAAATATCGGGGCCTTTCCCAAATCTAAAGCTTTTCGCAGATTTGATTCATGTTTCAAGGAAGGGATCCTTTCAATTTGGGTTTTTGTGAATGATACATTTTGATCTCAAACATATCATAGCGAGGTGAGTGGTTTTCTTATTCCAACGAGAAGCTGGAGGCCACCAGTTATCACTTGGAATCAGTGGTATGATCATCCAAGTATATCTAAGTATAGTATGTCTAGTATGGTGCTCCTTGTAAGAAGATCACTAAAAAAACATGTCCTCCAGATCGACACCCCTAAAATCCAACAACAAGATATCCAACAAGTCCGTCATTTTCAAGGAGCATATTCCAAGCTTCAAGTTGACGTTTGGAGTATCCATTCATCAGTTTGATAGTTTGAGATTTCGGGCTGGTTGCTGGAGGGGTAGCATCCCAAGATCATTACTAGCCAAGTACAATTTGTTCGCACAAATTTGTGCATTGGTTCCATCTTCACCACCGGTTTCCTGCTCATTCCCAACTTAGCACCTGTACAGTGCTGCGGGTGTAGATCTTGAAGCATCGCAGGCATAGGGGATCAACGCACTGGAAATTCGACATGATTTTTGATTTTTTCAACATTTTTTGGGGATGGAATCCCTAGTATCATCATATGTTTGTCGCCAAATGGAATCCGACGATTTGATTCAAAAAGGCACCGAAATGCCTGCGGTGCTTCTATTACACCCAGCTTGGATTTGCAGATGTTGTGGTATCACATTGCTTCAAAAGATGTTCAGTGGAATAGTGGATTGTTACCTATCATTTGTAACAAATCTTATATGATGAGGGTTGTACAGCAAGGGGCTGAAATCCTTACATAGTTGTTAATAAGATCGTTGACCCCAGTAAACCCTACAAATCACTCACCCCAGTTGCAATAGGGATCAATATGGTATAACCAGGAATTTGCATGCACGTATCCAACCGGTTTTCGGGGGCCCCATTACTGTAGCATCCCCATAGCCATCCATGGTATGGCATATTCATTGGCATTTACCATATTAAAAAGCAACCAAATGTAGGTAGAATATATCGTGCATGGATGGTATGGGATCGATTGTGCTTTAAGAAAACGATGTTTCCACATGTTTCCATTAATTATGTATATGTTCATTTGTTCAGCTCAAACTGCCAACAGCAACGACACTGACATAATGACCCAAACTAACAACACCCAAAAACAAACATGTAACATTCCCATATGCTCCAGGTACAGATGGGAATATGGTGTTTTCATTATATAAATTGGTTCTGGTAGTAGTTTAGCATGTAGTCTACGTAAATTCCGATGTGTATAGATGTAGATATTGGTGCAGATAGTAGTTTAGCATGTAGATCTACGCAAATTTCCCATTACATGGATATCAAATCCAGCCTATAAAATGGTTCTCCTTTGAAACAATCACCCCCGCAAAACCGTTTTATGACCAGGAGATTTTCAATAAATGGTATTAACCCTGGTCACCTGCATACTTTTGCACAAGGAACTCAACCTAAAAAAACCCAAAACCTCCATGAAGTTCGCTGGCCGCTATGTTTTTGAAAGGCAGAGTTAAGTTACCTTTTTTGTTTTTACTTGGTGATTTGGTTTTAAGAAAAACTTGCCTTTTTGTTGTGTACCATTTTTTATTTTGAAGGTAAACTTGTTAGCTATGGATATGTATGTGTTTGCAAGATTTTCCCTTTGTCATCGTCCTGGCCTTCTGCAATTCGCACAGTTGCCACCGCCATCCGCAAATCCAAAGAGGATGACTCTTTCAAGACGTCCAACTTCCAAGAAGTTCAGGACTAGCAGAGCCAAAAAAGTGACCTGTCTCCGTTGTGGGGCCGGCAATGATCAGGAGAGAGATGAAGACATGGGAAGTCTACAACCCTTGAAAATTAAGATGGAACCAAAAAATCACCCAGTTGAAAAGGAAAATCATCTTCCAAACCTTCATTTGTGGGTTCCATGTTAATTTTCCAGGGTGTATGTTACCTTTTGGTATTATTCAGAAGTGTATCCGTGTATCCCTGAAACGGTGGTTAAAAGCAATCTGAAATTCCTCCCCAAAAATGGCCTTGATGATCCAAACTTGGCGCCATCCCTATCCTACCATGCCATTCGTTTCTTTTGAAGTTCGGGAAATGAACATATAGCAGTAGCTGGAACATGAATTGGGTGGGGGTTTCATTTTTTTTAATTTTCATCCCTATTTGGGAAAATGATCCAATTTGACTAATATTTTTCAAATGGGTTGAAACCACCAACTAGATGAAGCATGTTCCACCAAAAATTGTATTTCCATAAGGATAAACTGTTTCAAAATTTCATCACGGCGAGCCATGTATTCGGAGCTGGTGGGAATGGAAGGGTGAGCTATTCAGAGCTGGCTTATCTAAAAATCCCGAAGCACAATAGCGAGTGTCAATCAGCGCATCTTAGATGATCAAACTCAATTTATTGGTTTTCCTGTATTTAGTTGCTGTTTTTGTTGGTGAACTCCCTCAACATTTCCATACGACTTTAGCATCAAGTTTGATACCCCCGCAAATGGAGCCCCGTTTAATGACCCCAAAATACACAAGGCATGTTTTTTTTTCGATGGACTCATCCCAGGTCCCACAACTGACCATGGTTATTAACTACTTACTGGCTGGGATGATCCTCCGAGTACTAACCCTCAACCATCAGAACCCAGAACCTTCATTTGTATGGGTCATAATTGATAATCCATGTTTGTTTTGAGGCTTCCAATAAAAACTTTCAATGCTCATGTTTTTGGGGCCCAAAGGAATATCTTCATGAGCAGGCCGATTTTTAGCATACAATATTTTTCTTGAAGCGGTCACCCGCTTCATCCCGTGTTTTTGTTGTTTGAGCGGTTCATAAAAATGGGCGATTCAACGCAACATGATAATTGCCAAATGGTGGATGTTTGTCAATATTTTGTTGATATTTTTTGGAAGAATAAAACCAAAACAGCTGCGTTTTTTGTTGGCCTAGGAAAAAAATCAAAACTAACAAAAGGGGCAATTTGAAAGTGAAACACCATAGCTGCGCCATGGCCTTGTGACCATAGCCGCAAGTGAGACTCGCATTGATGTCGTCTTTTTCTCTGGAACTGCAGGTGAGGGCATGTCAAGAACTAGTAACGAAGCACATGCCCAAACGTGGCATCTTTATTAGAGCCACTCTTTTTGCCGAAGTGGCTAGTGCCCTGCTGTTTATTCAAGTTGGGTTGTTTACCCATCCTGCTATGATTGCTGTACCATTTTTCATCATGGCACTTGTGGCCATGCAACGTGTCAACTATGCCCGAGGAAAAAATCAACATGTATCGTGTGACCCGCGTGGATTTCTCCTGTCCCTGATCACTCCTCAAAATTACTCGATGTTTGGACTTCGCACACGGCAGCAAGGCACCAAAGTGTTTGTTTGGCCAATGATGTTGGTGCACCTTGTTTGCGCCATCGTGATTCAACAAGTGTTGTTTGGATCGTGCAATTGGCTGGCGGGTAACCCATATTTGTCGAAACAGCCCTGTGACGAAGTTCCGGGTATGTTGAAAGATGGTTGTGAACGTCATGCCTTCGAGCAGTTGAAATACCGAGACTGCGTCCGCTTTGCCTGGTTTCCCGGCGGATGCAATGGAAGGTTTCTGTTTTGCAGTTTGATTAGTGAGACGATGAACCTTGGGCGGTTTTTGACACTGTTGTATGTATTGGCTCCCCTTGCCGGCTTTTTCATTGTCCTTCCATTGCGTCTTGGTGGGTGCCTGACTGGCATGATGAGTGTCCCTGAAAACAAGGGTCTGAAACGGGCGATCACAGCTAGAGCAAGGCAGTTGGAACAAGAACTGCAAAGTGGCAAACTTCAAAGCTCATTGTGGTGGGATCGAAGGGCTTTTGAGTTCAAAATAGGTTTTGCTGCCGTTGATGTCATTCTGGATGCAGGATCTTGTATAAATTTTATACTGGCGGATCGTTACATCTTTGCAGCGTGTCAACTGGTGACTTGGACTTATTAGATTCTATCTTTGTTTTGCGAGTGACTATGGTGGTAAACCACCGTTTGGGGAGCGTGTTTTTCTTTCGTTTTTGTTCCACCCCTCGAATAAGCTTTCCACAACATCAACTAGCTTGATATATTGTTGTTATCACCAAGAAATAGTGTGTTTTTTGTGATACCGCGGATCGCTGATACTTCTTGACTTTTTTGAAACCAACTTCAACTCTGTTGGGGGCTGACCCTTCCTCCATGAAGTGTAACCCTTTCAACTATAGACTGACGTCATAAAGGTAGATTCCACGATCCAAGGTGATCATTGTGGTATCTTCTTACATTCAACTCCGCAAAGTGGGCTCCAAGTTATATTCTGCCATTCAAGAATCGTGGAAGGTGGGTTTAGCAAGTATCGCGGCTGTGTGGTAAGTTCGTTGTGGGTTTTTCTTTGCCCTGTCTCAGGGGCATGGATAGCGACGGCTGGTCTAAAGGAGCGTTTTGTAGAGGGAATCCTTCCAAATTAGCCAGGTTTGAACGGTTTGGAACTGTAATTCATTGCTCAGGTATGTCATGTCATGTCTCAGGTTTGGAACTCTAAATTTGCGACTATTTCTTTGTTTAGTATACACTGGGGAGAGTTCAGACGTACGTAAGCCACCACATTGAGTGCCCAAGACCTTTTTTGAATGTGTGACATCTCTTCGTTTTTCCATGTTTTTCCACTAACAACTTAATTCATCAATTATACCAGCACAGACCCCAGATAGCAAAAAACAATTTTTGTGTGATCATTGTTGTTTTCTTGGGTGTCTGGGTGAAATTGGTGGCCCTGAATATAGAAGGAAGATATGAAACAGAGATTGGCACCCTGCAATGACACCCAGCAACGGCACCACGTCCACTCCCCCAAAGTTGGTCGTCACCCTCCCCTCCCCCACCATAGCACACTAGAATGGCACCCTGCAATGGCACCCCGTCCACTCCCCCAAAGTTGGTCGTCACCCTCCCTCCCCCCACCACTAGCACACTNTGCCACGTCCAATCCGCCAATTGGAAGTAAGAACCCCTATAGCTATCGGAATCTGGGGAAAAATGACCTGACGTTTGAGGCAATGAGGTGCATGCTTATCTGGTGGAGGAAAAGACATTTGAAGCGCCTTTGTCTTTATTTTTCCAGTTTGGCACGGCCTTTTACCTCAGTGACAATCCCCTTGCATTTGCCATTCTGTTGTGTTCCATCCTCACAAGCCTGGGTGGCATAGCCAATGGTTTGCACATTGCAAACCACCTTTCTTTCGTGGACATTGAGGAAGTTGACCTTGACCTTTGCCATAGCCCACAGGCGGTGATCTTCAATGCAGGTTTCCCTCAACCGGAAAGCAATTCACCGCAAAATGGTCATCCAGCACCCCAAGCAGGTCTTCAACCCACCCAGTTGCCACCCCCACCCGGTCTTCAACCCACCCAGTTGCCACCCCCACCGGGTCTTCCACGAACCCAGTTGCCACCCCCACCGGGCCTTCAACCCAACAAGCGGCGGCCTGGGCAATTTGCATCTGATACGGAGTAAAGTTTCACAAAATCCACAATATCTTGGATCTACCCCCCACCCAGCAACAGTGGCAAACACAGGTTATTATATATGTTATTATAGGGATTCCTTGTAAAAAAATGTAATATTCCTGGTGGTGACTGCTACTGGGGGGGGGGGGTAGTTCCAAGCAATATCTTCTATGATTTGTGAAAGGCGATAACTGTCCCTTTCGCTTGAGCTTCTACTCTCCGGTAATCTAACATGATGGGCTGGAAAATCTACAATGAGTTTTACTTCAGGTTCATTTTCTTCCTGGAAAGGAGAGCTTCCAGTCAACACTGTTGGTTTGCTGGAGGTTGAAGCAAGTATATGCTCAATGAGGCAATGGCCAGGATCTATCTTCGATCCTCTTTAGGTGAATGAGGGTGACGTTGCTCGACGTTTGCAAAAACAACTCTATTCACTTGATTGTCTTATTCGAAGCTTTCGGTGGTGAAACATATTTGTCATACCCCCGGAAAATCCGGGAAAACTCACAGGTGGAATCTGAAAAAAATGCATGGCTTGGAAGACTTTCTCTCCTTTCCTTTTTGAGGTTTCGGTAACTTTGCTTTCAGTTTTTTTCGGAGCAACATGTCATGCAGATCAAGCTGTTATGATGTTTTTGTTTGGTTTGGCTTCTTCAGGGGTTAATGATCCAAATTCTGCCTCACCGCTTGATAGGTCAATTGAATGTTGACGGCTGCCCGTCTTATTGCGGTGGAATGGACCTATAGCAGTTCCGATCCGAAAGACTTCAGAATTGAAAGTTTAGAGGCTATAGGAACTACTGGGATGTCCATGGTACTTAGTAAATGGACTCTAACCCCTAGATAAGTGGGTTGTAGGTCCCGTAAATAAGTTACAAACCAACTTACTAACTAGTTACTAATTTCCATGGACACCCTAGTGCAGTTTGTAGATCATTTTGGGTGACTTCAAATGGCTTCCTTTAAGCAGGTGCAGGTAATTTCTGAAGCTGTGAAAGTAAGTCCCCTTTCCAAAGACCTGCTGAGGTTGGGTGTTCGATGGGCCTTTAATCATGGCCCTCCCAACTGCCCCCACTAAAGGTACCCCCACCAGAAACAAGGATTTCATAGCCTGCCTTATCAAGGGACAATGGTGGCTAATAACCCCTTAATAGTCCCTGATTCCTAGTGAGGGTAGTTTAGGTTGGAGGATGATCCCAGGACTTGAGAGCACTTAGGACCACCCCCCATTTATAAGCCATTTAGTTTCGGCCATTTGGAAGGGGTCCCACAACCCGATCCTTAGGGGACGAAAAAGAGCACCACGGTCATTAAGCACTTACTTGGGCCAGAAATAGTAACATCAAAGCTCATTCACTGCAAATTTCACACTGCGCAAGTCGCTGAAGCGAATTGGGGCCACCTCCAGAGCAGCGCAAGAAAACGTGTGCGAAAAAAGAAACACCGAGCCTGTGGCAAGATCAGAATTTGATGGTTAAATTTATGTTTGTCACCATTGATCCGTCTTGATTAGTACTACCATTCTTATCATATTCATCATCATCATCATCATCATCATCGTCGTCATTGTCATCGTCATCATCATCCTCATCGGCATCATCAGCATCATCGTGACTCGTTATGCGTCATGACTGCATCATCCATAATCCATCAACAGTCACTTTTGTCACATAAAGTCTCGTTTGTAGAGATTTCTAGATTCTTGAATCTAAAAAGGTCATGGTTCTAGATTCTGTATACAGCATTTTAACCGTATTTGGCTCTAAAAAGGTCATGTGTGCAGTCTACAAGAAAGTGACTGGGAAGAATCTGCGCCAAGTACTAAAAGATCCTAGCCGGTGGTTTTCACATGTGTTTCATTTTCACGCCATGGGGAAGTCTCCCAATTTGACGAGCATATCTTTCAAATGGCTTGTTGTGAACGCCTAGGTTTAGTCACATTTTGCAAGTCCATGCGATGGTGGACACGTAAGTTTTGAATATTTTTGTCAGGATATCCTTCGACATGTCCGATTACAGTTGCTGTGCGTGTGTTTGAAAAATTGCCCCCCCCAGAAATTCCATGACAGACATGGGGCATGAGGGGCTCTTTCTCAAAAAGTGATTGAAAAATTCAGATGTGCCCCGCACCTTTTTCAAATCTCTCCGTGATTTTCTGGTGATTTTTCGCCGAAAATGAAAAGGATGCTATTTTTTTGCCCCAAACTTTTCAGGCTCAAAACTGGAAAAAACCATCCCTTCCGTTCACACTCCCGGGTGAACGCCGCACTGGGTAACGCCGGCTATAGTTTGTGGGGTGACGTTGAGTCGGTGAGGACGATTGTTGATATAGGGGAAGTTTTAGATGTTAGAGCTCAGGAGACAGAGATGATTTTTGTTAGTAAATTGGGAGCTGAAGAATCGCCGGAATTTTCGGAAATCAGTGCCTAATCCCTAAAAATAAGAGTTCGCCCCTAAAAATGATGGTTTGCAATAGGAATCTTCTTTTCCAGGGGACCCCATTTTCAGTTGCTTTCTATAGGACCAAACCACCTATTAGAGTTTCCCTAAGGATCCTGGCTCACCTTCCGAGAATGATAACGGAACCTAAATACTTTGCTGAGGAGGTGATTATACACCCCAATCATTGTCTGACAAGGTGAGCCAGGATCCCTAGGGTTTAATAAGATTTTTCTCCATGATATGCTCAACTGCCAACGTTTTGGACCTAAGGTTTTTCCCATGTACCAAGATGACCTGCCGCACCAAAAATGTCACAGGGGTCATGTATATCGGGGTGATTTTCAGCCACCAAATCAGGGATGGTGAATACGTTCCCTTAAAACTCACAGCCAAAGGCCCATGTGAAAACAAGTCCTCTTCCTTTCAGGGGCGAAAAGTTGTTGAGGGAATGTAGTGACTTAGTTTACCCACTTCTTTTACAGAGATTGGTGATTTTTTTTGTTTGTCCAAATTGTATGCTTGGCACCTGGTTTCCTCCGAAATTGTGGACTGTTATTCCTAGATATGGCTACAAACAGTTTCCCTATAGATCATAACAATTGGTTGCACCTACTTTTTAGCGGATTTCTTTCTCCATATCCTGCATGAATGGAGAATTTTCATTGAAATACAATACAACCAACAAATTATACTTGAATCAATTGGACAGGGCCTACAACATAACCTTAAACACTCACCCCCATTTACCAATGGTTGAAAAAACCCTGAAAGACACAACAGGTCCTCAACATTGGAAACCTACCATGCTTAGCCTGGCAGGGGAACATCGAAACCCACCAAAAGACGATGTTAGCTGCCCGGGCGGCCCAGTAAAACCTTTGACAAAGTTGGTGCTGGAAGGGAAGTTTTGCACCGTCGAAACCGGGAGTCATTAAATGGGACCCATTTTTGGGGGGATCAAAATTGATGCAAATGAAGGATAATTTTGAAGGATTTCCCTTAGAATAGGGCAAATTGTTTATATCACGATATATGATGACCCCTGTTTTAGATGGTGGTTTCGAAGATGTTAAGGTTGATTTCTACCTTAAAATTGTTGAAAGAATGCAATTTGACCAGTATTTGCTCAAAGGGGCTGAAACCACGAGCTAGTGTGGCTATCATTTTGTTGTGTTTTCATATTTGTTCACGAACATTACACTCCCGACTTGTTGAATTTCAGAAAGGATAACATAGTAGCATGTGAAAACACAAGGTATGAGCAATTTTGAAGTTTCTCAAGAAATTCGTTATAAGAATGTACTATCAGGACCTCCAGCGGTAGGATAGATGTTTTCAAACCCGGACTATGTCTCTTTATTTCCGAAGTGGGGAGCAATTCTTTGAATGCCAAGATGCAATCTTCTCACAAGCTATCTGAAAAACTAAAAAAATGCTCGTCACATGAGAAAATGGTGGGAACCTTACCATCCCTAAAGTGGTGCCAACAAAAACCAGGAGCCAGCAGCAGGTTTTGGTGCTTCAGATATGTCGCAACCATGAAGCGACGACTTCTCGGGTGCAACCATGGCTTGGCATCTGCAGCCATGATGGATATGCCTCCTGTGTTGCATATTGCTACGTGCCTTTCCACCAACAAACCAATGGACGACTTGGACCCAGGATCCTTACCTTGTGGGGCAGCAAGCAATTTTTGCAAACAACCAGCAAGGCTTAGGTCCTGGAAAGCCGGTGACAATGGTTCCGTTGGCGTCACAGGTAGATGGAGGAAAAGCCGCTTCCGAGAAGCGGACATGTGGCCCATTGTTGTTGAAGAAAAAATAAGAAAAACATCCGCCCAAGACCTGACAGGCGGTGAAACCTTAACCTTGTCTCATTGCATGGCACAAATGCCTAATGCGATGCGACGTGCGATGGTCGAATGGTCGAAGTTTTGATTTCCACAATTGGCTTCGGAATCTTTGTTTCTTCAGTGAGTTACTAAAGTATAGTTGTTAGCAGTAAAATTGGTCAAAATCTTTTTGGAAAACTGGCAATCAGCTCATCGAACCTCACCAATGAATGACATTTTAGTCTATAGCCTGTTTCAGATTTCACCCCATTTCTTGCGGTTAGCTATCACTAATTTCAACATGTTGCAAAAGTAATTTGATGAGTTAGCCGATCAATGCCGGAAAAACATGTGCAAGCATTGCTACATTGTTTGGGTTGGCAATTTATCACGACTCTGACCCTTGTAGGATTGTAGATATCCAACCCATATTAAAGTTTCGTACGTGGAACCTTCAAATTCTATATAAAAGTTGGTTTTAGAAGAAGTCAGGTTGGGGAGAACTCCAGTTTACCCAGCACATGAGACGTTTGGTTTCTTTTACCATCCCTTCATTGAACTCTTGATTTTAGAGATCTACCTAGAAGAAGGATTAATCAGGCAGCACTTGACATTGTGTTTAATGATGTGCAAGGACATGTTTTTTTTGGAATTGAAATGCGGGATATGTGATATGATATGTGTTGTGTGCGTAAAGTTCCCAAAATGTCAACCAAAACAATTATATAGATATGATAAAACATATTAAAATTCAATAGGCACCACTGCTGAAAACTAACGTATCACCTGAAACTTGATGGTTGTAAAACATTGTCTCTTAAAAATGGACCATTTTCAAGGGACAATGCGTTAAATTTTGGGAAGTTTCATTGGATTTTGTCTATTCTATTTGCTAGGCCCTGGCTTTCCCATGGCCACCCATCATGACGGATGGGATCCCATCATTTCCCTGAGCTACTGGAGACTCCAGGACCTTCATGCACAGTTGAGTGGTGTTCCGGGAAGTGGCTTTTTGGCTGGAGGCCGGGGAAACCCCTGGTTTCGCCCGTGAACCTTGGGCCTGACAAACTGACAAGAACGGTTGGAGTTGGTTGGTTCGTTGGTTGGTTGAATTTTTTTGCACCCAGTTTTTTGTTGAGAGTTTGAGTTGAATTTCGAGGTTCTAAGGTTGCCGGAAACCAGTGGTGAAGAAAGGTCGTTGGATGATGAAAGACTCCATTTTAGTACAGAAATCCTATATTAATCAACAGTGTTTTGGGACTACGTTTTTTTGTTGGCGTGGCTCGAGAAAATGAGATGAATGAGGCTGGAAGATGGTTTTTGCATGCAACTGGACGGGGGTGGGCATCAGTTTATCTCATTCGACCAATGGACATATTTGAAATGTTTGTTGGTTGTATTCCATTTTATCAAAATAGATGAATCCAAACTTTTGGATTTCATAGTCCCAAATGGCTGAGTATTTTTTTTTCAGCTCGGTGGTGGTAGTTTATTTTTTCTTGGAACAAAAATTGTTGGTGCTGAACTTGTAATTTCCTCCGTCCCCCCGCATAGTGTCAAAGCCTTGGCTCGATATGGAAACCTGTCATCCAATCGTGAGTGTTGGTGGCTGTTGGGGGGTTGCATGAAGTGGTTATTTGGTTTTTTGTTCTACGAGAAGGTACGGTAAACTTGGGGGAATCCTTTCCCAAATGTCCCAACACTTTGTTGGCTGACATTCCATTTACCTAGCCAACGAGTTCATGTCCTCATCACACGGGAGTTCAAGCATTGACCCAAAAGTCTTGAAGAGGAAGGATGATTTGTCACCTAGCCCATCGGTGGTGGTTTCATGTGGTTTCAACCATCAGCTGCCTCAACCATAAAAAAGAAAGGTTTTATGTTACAACCAAGTTTTTTTGGGTTGTGATATTGAAAACCCGGTTTTCGACATAATGGGAATTTACTGTATTTTCAATATTGTGAAGGTCCTGATAATTATCATCTATAAATCGCGTTTTGAGGCTACATAGCTGATATAATCTTATACTGATTGCATGCAATATATGTAGCCCTTTACCATCCTTGACCCTTAGACCACATGACCATTCAAACCCTTCCCGATTCCATGGCTGGTCTTTCCTGCCATACGCCTGGCTCAATCCCCTTCGACCCGCGATTGGCCGAACTGCTGTGGGTCATGGCCTAAGACTTGGGTAATCCTGGCTGCTGGGACGCTAAAGTTTAAAACATATTGAATCAGCCTTTCAAACAAATAAACAGGTTCGATCATGTATATATTTTTCAAAAATTTGATCCTATTTTACTCCGGATATGACTTAATAACATTCACCCAAGTCATTCCATGAACCCTTTAATTTTCATCGCTGGTATCACCAGCGCCTACTGCGGCTCGCATTGCTAGAAAAGTTCTTTGGATAACACGTAGCGATGTTGTTCTGCAAGAGACTCTTCTGGCAAGCCGTGAAGGTTTGCCAATATAATCTTCTTGCATTTGTACGGCGTAAGCAATAATATTGACACACCATGCACTTTTTTGTGCTTGGTGCAAGAGCCCCAAAAATTGGTGATGCAAATAATGACCCTTGGGAGTAAGGGGAAACCTGTTCATTTTTTTTGAAAAACAAAGTCCCGCCAACTCAGCATACAAAGAAAGGAAACGTAGCCCAAGACGTGCTAGCTGCTCAGCCCTTGGTGCCGGGATAAAGAGCCCCTCATGGAACAAACCAGATATGCACTGATTGATGCAGGATGTAGCCTCAGCCTCGGGTATCCACCCACCCAGGTTCAGGATGAAACTATTAATCATAAAAAATGAATATACCATAATTCTCTAGAAACATCGGAAAATATGAATCAAAACAATTGCACAACACATGCATGTTGAATATGTGTATGCTGTAAAGCGAATTGAGGCAAGTAACACACTTTGTGTACAATGGGTCCACCGTTTTTCCAACAACACGCCGTTTGCAGAAATCATCGAACCATTGAGAAATAAGTCGTGTGAAATCACCCTTGCTCCATGACGCGTCGGGGCAACTCTTAAATCCAGCTTCAAGTCCCAGTAAGGAAACTGTAATCTTTTTGTGATATGGTGACTCCTTTTTTTTGAGGCAGTAAGATTTGAAGTCCTCCGTAATCTCCTCAAATGCGCGTGGAATGGTTTCATCAATCAACTCCAGACATACGGCAATAGCTGACGAAGCAAAATTTTTCCCAACGCCTTGATGCCAATTATGGAAAAGATCAAATTGGAACAGCGCCTCAGTAGTTCCACCGCGATGGAATGGGATTTGTAGGAGCGGGGATGCCGTAGTATACGGCTTTACCAAACCCATTGTATCCAACCATGCTGGAAATTCATCACCATATTGCTCAAAAGGTACTGGGTAAGCAAAGTCCTCACACCCTGCCATGCAAAGATGACACACCCCCTGACAAGGGGTTTTACTGCTTGCACGTGTTGGTCTTCTGGTGAAAGCCCTGTTGAACTGTCCAGCTTTGCTAATGAAGGGGCTGTCCCCCTTGATTGCAATGCAACAAATATAGAACTTGGAATTGCCATACAAAAGACCTTCCCAAAACAGTTTCGAGAACTCTTTGGCCTGAAGATCAAGCATATGAAAAAGAGCTTCTGGTTGTTCACCGTAGAGGGCGATTGGCATGCAACATTGGATGTAGTGGTTGGTCCAAGTATTTCCAATATAATTCAGCTTCAGGGGGTCTTCAGATTTTTTCGACGTGTGTTTGGATCCAAGACCCAACATACCATGTGTTGATAGTACCATCACTTGTTTTTTCTTTAATCCACGACCTTCATCTCCATGATAAAGCACTGGTATCACCATGTTGAGTGGGGCACCATCCCCCCGAGAAAAGATAACATGATTTGGGTGACATGTGCGAAATTTTTCCCAGAACAAACCCAGGATATACTTCATCTCCTTCACATCCTTCACCCCAACCAAGTGCTCAAGCTGATCGTTCTCCAAAAGGTAGTGCAGCCAATCACTAAATTTCACGTAAGGAAACTGTTCCATTGTAGGGATTTTAGTCTTAGAGATTCTGATGTCCATGGATTGTCCAAATTGTTTGAACACATAGTGCGCACCAGCTTCACTCCTCTTAAGTTTGACATGTCCCAATTTCTGAATGCCCTTCGACTTCACCCTGGTCTTCCTGGCTTGCCGCACGGCGTCTCTGCAGGAGACCTAAGTATATCCAAAATATATGGGAACATATACGCATGCATGCACACACGCATGTTATAGTTGCATCCCACATGCACCATGCGAATCAAATGCAATTTATATAAAGTTGAGTTCACTGCATGCAGCGTAAGTTAAATAACATATATATAACACGCAAAAACAGACACACAGCCCCACAAACAATATGGGGTTGCCATGCAAGTATAACAGTTGAAGCCACCAAACGTGTTTCATGTGAACACTCGCCTCAAAAAAAAAACGTTGATTACCCGTCTCACCCGCCAGTCCATTTCACCCAAAGTTCTTTTTCACCCAGCTTCGGAGTCCGCCAAACTGGACACATGGAATTTTAACTTGCATGAATTGCAACAGAGCTTAACTTTCTTTTGCGATTTTTTTTCAAAGATGCAATGCCAACATCAAACTACCTGATGGGTTTCATTCTGTCAGCACGTGCCCCCACAACATAAACAAAGTGAAAGGGTTCACCTTCAGTTGGGGGTCCCTCACCACCAAAACGTTCATTACGGCATTCATGTGTAGAAAGGTGGAAAGCTATCAATGCTGCTTCCAGCATCTGGGCTACTCCTAATTGATCGGAAACGTGCAAAAGGGCCATGTGTGTATAGTTTGCTTCTTTGTAAAATTCGAAGCGTGTAATTGGGTTTGCAGTCAGACCCAACTTAAAAACACACAACCTACGACCCATTCTATCCCGGAAACTATCTACAGCTGACAAGCACCTATGGAGGATGGTTCCAGCATTTGCCCGGCCCCTCCGCGATGACAAGTAGGAAATATGGATGCCATGAAATTGACATTGTTGTTCTTGACATTGCAAAGTCTCATTTGGTTGAGGGATAGGCTTGGTGGCTTCTGGGATACTTAAAACCGGTCTTGCACAAGATCGTATTCGTACCTGGTTATGTCCATCCACGAAACCAAACAAACCCAAAAAATCATATACTATTGAAAATTGCACGCAGTCATTTTTCAGGGGTTGAAATATCACGAGAACTTTTGGGGCCAGAATCAACAAGAAAAAGGTTTTGCTAAATGTACTTCAAAGAAGTGGCAGGCAAAGGGTCGGTGGTGAACTTGCAAGCTACAGTCGTTGGATCAATGGCATCATCCATTTTCGTCCTTACTGACAAAAGGAAATCCCTCAAGAACATACAACTTTACTAAAAACTGAGGGAAGCGATAAAATGCACCCAGATTCAAATTAATTTTTGTTTTGGGCTAATTATACTTGGGATCTAGAACAAAGCACATTAAATTTCAAAAAAATGATTTGTGGTTAAACCAAGACATGGGTCTTATCCAGGTGGATGTTCTCCTTTCTCACCGGCGAAGGAGGACACCTTTTTTTACCAGAAATAGGACAATCATAAGTCAGAAGATCCCGCAACTCCTCCTCGTAGAGGAAGCTCTCACTAGACCGTTTAAGGCTCATGGCATGTATACCGACACGTCCGGTTTTTGGTATTCACCACTCTTGGGCATTAAAATGGCTATATAGTTTTGGATGTAAACAGTTGCCTTCTCAGAAATCCTTACCCAACCATGCTCCAAACCTCAGGGTTCCCAACACCATTGGCCACCATACGTGCGAACCCATCCAATTCAGGTTCCTGACCTGGCATGGCGGCACACGAGCACAAAGAGGTTGAGGCTTGGGATATTTGAGGATAATATGATGTTTGTATGCGATGTATTTTGGTATACTCCATGCATGCCATGTGTAGGATTTTTTGATGGGTATATTTGACTCGCAGTTGATGCTTGCAGCAAGCTCTTAAATGATATATATTTTTTTATCGAAGAGAAAGTGAAGATCGCTTGAAATATTTTCCTGGTACGCACTTGCCAATTTGCAAAAGGTTGCATCACCATGAGAGAATCGCTTCATGCATTCTCTTTACCCATATCCAAACATCACTCGTACATGAGTGCAGATGGGCCATGGTTCTTATATTGTTGCGAAATACCATCTTCAAAATCTAGCTTCCCAATGTATCAATGAATCAATGAACACATTGGCTCACTACAAAGCCCAACTTTCAGTTGAGATCAACAGCCCAGAGATCAAAACGTAAAGCCTACCCTTCACTCTCATGCGTGTTCTCCAGCGGCGGCATCCATGGCATCCTTCTTCTGTTTCTTCAAATGCTTCTCCAAAGCCCTAAGATATCCAACAGATTTCCCGAATGGGTGAGTTGTGGACAAAAGATTATTATAAGATATACAACCACAAAATCTAAATCCACATCGATCAAGTGTATAAAAGGAAAAAAGAAATCTTCACATCTAACCCAAGCAATCTTACCACATCCCAGTAAGCCAGATGTATGTGCCGGCCAGGCTCTTCGCTTGGGCTTCCACAGAGGAGAGCGCAGAAGCCCTGAGATAGGGCAAGTCGCGAGTTTTGACATATAAGTTTGGAAATACAGTGATAATTATATATATATGGTAGTTCTGATGGGAAATGGGAAACACAGATCGCTATATAAGATGGATTTGTTGAAAGGATGTGAATTAACAGACCCAGTCATATATGAATTCCAAAAATCACTTTCTTATACTGCATCTATATAGATTCTCCAATGTGCTCCACACATGCTCATGTGTAGGGCTAGGGTCGCAGTCATTGCAACTCGCATCTTTGCCCTGACATCTTTGGAATTCCTGAGTGGCCATGCATGGAGACTTAGTGTTGAATAGGCTGGAATTTCACTCTGAATTGAGATTCATGGGTTGGATTGACAGCTATAGGTCAAAACTATCTAATCAAATAAGTTGTTGTACATATGATCAGTCGACCAAAAGATGAATGAATATAGAGGTACTTGAATATATATTCAGCTATGTTTAGATTCAAAGAATTTACAGAATGGATTTTTGGATTCGAAATTTGATATGCAGGGCATGTGTGCATGCATGTGCATATAATTGCAGCAGTGTTTCTCCTCTGTTCGTTCAACTTGGCCAAGCATGCTCTTGGCCCCAACGAACGCATCAAAGGCTACTTGGGAGTTGGCGAGCTTTTCCTCCAAGGCAGCAATCGACCTGGGAAGTGTGGTGAGCTAGGGCAAAAGTTCAAGCTATAGTGATGTAAGATTGGTAAGCAGTTGACATTTGACTAAATGCGTGGGATTTGACCATTGTTCATGCATTCTTCTAAGAACCGAACTTCTTAACCCTAACTTCCTGGCCACCACTTTCAGCATTGTTGAAAGCATCCAACTTGGAAATCAAGTCTGTGATTTTTGACATCTTGGAGAGCATGCCATCGTGGAACTTATTCTCAACTTCCATTTCCTAAGTGTGTAAAATTCACAACCCGAACAATTGCCAAACATATCCTCAACATGCCGCACAAATCTCTCATGCACACATACACTGATGCTATGTTAGCAGCGGGGCTAGCAACATATTGGACAACATCAACAATAGGATTAAAAGCACATAAGCAGTCGAAAGAAAAGGGTCACCCTCAGCCGGGGTTTGAACATCACCATCACCTTCCACCTGTGAGGGTTGCGCCGTGGGTTTGCACCAATCACCAGAAATAGAAACTTCTTCCGTAGCCTCACGCAACATGTTGCAGGCATAATGGGGTGAAAAATATAGTTGAGGCAGCTGATGGTATTTTCATCATCGTATATATCACCATGATTTCACGGGTGAACCTATAAATGGGAAAATGTTGGAAGCCAGCACGGTAAGGTCTTAGAATCCCAGCCTCCCGAGAAGACTCATGCCTCTCAATCTCAGCAGTACTCTTCTTCTTGGATTCCTTGTCAGCATACTCCACAAAGTAGCGCTGCACTTTCTTGGAGTACTTGTCATTCCTGGGTACTGATGGGAGTAGTATTAAAGGCAGGTGGAGGAAAGGAAACTATTTCAGACTGCAGGTGAGTTTACAGATACAGGTGACACAGTATCATGACAGAATTTCATAACATTTGAAGGGAACTAAATATCCGCAAATATGTTGTGTGGACTTTAACTATGTGCAGCCAAAGCCACTTCACCAATCCATGCTTTTTGCAGTAAGCCATTGCATCCTTGATGTAAGACCTCAGCTTATTTCTGGAAGCCAAGACTTCATATATATATATAAACCAACACTAGAGACTGATGATGTGCAAAATCATGTTCGGATCTATTTAGCAAATGTTTCAGCTCAATATCATATATCACGTATAGGGAAGAAAGTCACAGTCGTTCTGAGCAGGATGTTGGTACAAATTCCAGCTTACAAAAGTAATTCGAGTTTTTATTTTTCTTATATAGAAATAAATTAGTTTATGTATATTTTGAAGACCACTCCTTAAATCAGTAAGCTAATCCAAACATATCGGAATTTTTTGTGAAGGAAAACCAAACGAGATGTAAACCCCATGCAGGAGAACGGCAAGGTTTCCTGGGATTATCAATGGGTATACAGCTTTCAACTCTGGTAAGGAGATGGAGCATTTGAAGATGTGAATATACCATGGTGAGTCCAAGTTTTGAGCGCATATATAAAAGCCATTTTCGGAAAAGACAAGTGACGTAGACCACTTCAGCTCTGTTTTCATTTGCTCCGGAGTAAACCATCCAGAAAGCACCTCTTGGGAGTCTTCATTCTTCTTCTCAATCATCGTGGTCACTTTCGCCACAAAGACCTCCTGCAGGGCATGTGGTAGTATTGTAAAATAATGTATCGCTCTTTGATGGTCAATACTTGCTAACTCTAGAGAAAAAAATCCACATGCCTTCAATCGTTGGACCTTCATGGTATGAATTTGCACTTGGTTTATCGAAAAGGACCATATGTATGACGTGTTCTACAAGTTGTTTCTTAAGCAACTAATACCAGCTCAGCTAGGAAATTTCGAGTTCTTGAGTTGAAAGTCAAGACTTAATTTGTATAATAGTGCATGTAATGGTGTATCAATTAATGGTTTTAAATCAAGTCATACATATTATCTCCTTATCGAAGTCGTACTGCTCCAGCAGCATACGGAGCTCGTCCCGTTGAGCACCACCAGCTAACCGTTGTCTGTGGATGCTCTCTGGCACTTGAATTTTACCACTAGGCTTCTTCTCACACAACCTGCGAAGACGAGCATCTACCATTTTGTACTTCTGCAGGGCCGCCTTGGTGCCATCAGGATCGTCCGCATCATCAACCTTGCAGGTGTGCAGTGGGATGAGCGTAGTAGAGGAATTGTAAAAGGGATTGAGGTACATGAATTATATTCGCCTATACAACTTGAACATGAATTATGTTGAAATCTATTTGAACATCCTTTTGGTGAGATATGTCTGTATGAACCGAATTTGATATATGGAATGTTATTGGTCTGGTCTGTTTCGATCTTGCATATTGAAAATTAACCCTCTTCGAACAAAAAGTTTCAAATTTTTCCAACCAGGACATATTGGTAAAACCCAGCCTTATCAGCACGTGGGGCAACTTTCCCGGGATGACGGGCCCCAGAACTAGGGGCAGGTGAAGGAGTGGTCTTAACAGCCGAAGAGGGAGCACTTGTCAGGGGAGAAGGTGATGAAACCGGTGTCGCACTTCCCAGCTTCAATTTTTCAATCTCCCCCCGTGCGGCATCCAGCTTCGATTGAAGGGACTTCACCTCAGGGTCCACCTGCCATATAGATTGCAACAGGGCATATCGGGACATAGAAACCCGTTGTCAAAACAATTGTTTTAGTGTTCAAGATGCAGTTCAAGACTCAGAAAGGATGTCAGCTAAAGTTGTGCAATAGCAGGTTGTAAAGCCATACAATTATAATCATATAAGTGCGATCAAATATTTGTTATATTAACCACAAGACTAATCTAAACATGTTCCATCAACGATGTGCCCTTACCCGTCAGACCCATCCTCTTGACTCTCACCAGTGCCAGCCGTAAGTTGCTGTGACGGAGGCACGGCTTGACTCTTCGCAGCCGTCTGCGAACAGGTGCAAAACCACTGGTTTAATTGAGGGGTATAGGGCGATCAGGGTTGGTAAGACCCCATGCAAATACAACATTTTGACCTGCGTGTAAACGTAAAGCAAATTTGACATTTCACCATTGAATCTATATGCTAAAAATCGACCTATTATCTATATCAATTTTAACTTTTGTGTTTGGGCCTTGGCACGTGGCCTCTTCTGTACGTGCAAAGCTTTGACGGGTGTGGTCTGTGTGGATCCTGGTGGCCCACGCTTCTGGGCTTCTAATTCAGCTTCAGTGGCCTAGGTTTTGAATTGAAAGACCAGTGGGAAGGGATAGTGTTTATGATGTCAAACCTAAAACCATAATAAATCAAAAAAGATCCATAACGCTATCACTACCAATTGATGATTGGATTACAAAAGACAGAATTTGAATCCACATGCTTGCCCTATTTAGAATCACCAAGTGGCAGGGACTGTATCAGGTTCCTCTCCATCAGCCTAAGCTGGTTGTACCAACTTAAGTGTGAACACGAAACCACCATCTATACATACATATAAAAGAACAAAAATTAATCTATATATGGTGATGTGAAAAAGAAATTATAGGCAACTTAATATCCCCAACTTAAGAATCAAGGAACTTTTGGGTACATTTCTTCATCCTCAGCTGCACATGCTTCCTCAAGAGATCGGAGTTCAGCTGCTGCGGCCTCCAAGACCATTGTGGGTCTTTAAAAGGTTGAGATCTACATGGTAATTCCATTATGTTTTCAGAACATTCATGTGATGCAGTTACATCAATTGCAAATTCACATATCCGCCATTAATGATTTAGTTGTAACTGCCACGTAAAAGCCCCCTACCTCCCGTCGTTTCTGCAGTTCAGCCATACGATCAGCTTTGTCATCAGCTGATTCACGTTTCACTGCCAGGAGGGCTGTGTTTCCACTCTGTAAAGAACCACAACTGTGGATCTTCGACATCAATCAGGCGGCAAGGATTGGAGAGCGGGGCGGGTGCAAAAGGTATACCCAGTATATACCAGCACTTGAGAAAGTGAAAAAAATATAGCAATTCACCAATCCTCGTAACAACTCATGCCAAAAAGTATTGAAGCATCAATGTATGATGACGCATGTACTCTTACCTAAAGTTGTCTTGGAAAACAAAGCACTCGAAGCCGTCCATTTATTCACTGATGCCACACTATACGAACTCGAAGAGATGTGGGTATAGGGACCACCTGCTCAAAACCTTCCAAAAAAAAACAAAACAGCCCAAACGCCAAACCCCCTGATTACGGATAAATTACGTAGAATTCTACGGCTTTTTATGGGTCGTCCACGGGGTTTTTATGGGGTTTCTACAGCTACGGATTGATTTACGGGTTTTCTACGGCATAAAACCTGGTTTTTGAGCTTGGTACCATTCCCACAATCAAAACAGATCATTTCAGATTTGAAGTTTGGATAGAGCTCCTAAAAAAGCTCCGAAATCCTGCTCAAAATTAATTAATTATGCATCTATCACCGTAACATGGAATTGGTCTTTCCATTCCGGAGGGATATGCAAACTCCTGTTGCCCCTGATGTAGCTAATGACGTCAGGAACAGCAGCGTCTTCCCAAAGATCATCATATTCTTGGGTTCTAAAGGTGGCGATGGGGTCAAAGTCAGATGGCACCTCTGGAAAATTCCTACAACCTGTTGCCTGCAGCTTTGGCAGGATCCTCAAAATCCGAAGGCCAAATCTGTATGGGTAGTGCCTTGGATAAAGGCGCCGATTAGTAAGGAACTCTGGGAATAAGCGAGACAGTGCGAATTCTGGCTTTGACAAAAACAATCAATTCAGGGTCATTGCAAATCCTTCTATAGGACCAGATCAACCCGAATATGAAAAACATTTTCACCTTCAAAACAATTCATTTTTGGAATTCTGCATATGTTAAAAGGATATATGATCGAATCATATGAGTCTCACATGAGTGGAAATTTGAAACACACACATTTAAACATATTCTTGCATAGAGGCGAGGTTTTATCGAATCCCTAGAGTCGATCACTATAATTTGCATGCATGTCCATAATAGTGGGAACCAACAGCCCATTTAACACTATTTTGCATCCTGTATGTCATGCCTTTTTTTGGAGGGGGCAGTGGCCATGCAGCTAAATGTTTGATCAAAAAATAAAATATTCAATTCAACATGGGAAGTACCCTTGGTTCTTTGGGGACGTACCAAGTTCAAATTTCTACAAATTTCCAATAATTCCGTAACCAGCCCGAAAATGAGATTAATTCAAAAAAACAACAATTCTACACAACTGTTGACGATTGAAACAAAGGCACTGGCTGTCTTTGAGTTGCTTTTTGTTTCCAGAGAACTGCTTCTTTCCATTCCTAATCACTGTTTTCGCCGTTCTATTCTTTTGGTACTCCTCCGACTTAAAGTCCCATCCAGTTAGCTTGCCAAGGGATAACAGACCAATTTTGGAGCTGCTGCTCCACGCCACGTGCCTCTTAGGCGTTGGAGCATGGTAGCTGCCCATCCACCATCTGACTGCCCAAGCCTTGGGAAGGAAAAGGCAGGGTATACATGTGCCAGCCAACGTATATTGGGTTTGGAAGGGCAGAGCTGGACCAAAATATCCATGGTCTGAGTCTTGTGAAACCTCAATGGCTGATTCATATTCATATATTTATATAGCGTATATTCCAATTTACAAGGTCTCACTTATTCGCAAAAACAACATGAAATATATTTATATACATGCACTTTGTTTTGAATGTGAACGACTTTTCTTGGTTTGGGGGGGTTAACCTTCGCCACCACCTATATGTATTAATTCATATGCATCCATGTAAATTCAAGTATACCGGTACATGTAATTATAGAAAACGTAGTTGATTGAATCTCGCTTTGGTATACCTATGTTTGAGGACATCAAATCTGCACATTGATGGTGTGCTAAATCCCAAAAGCAAAAGTTTTGCAATGCTAGTCGAGCATTGCGTTTACTCCTATTTGTGGTCCTACGTTTTTTTTTCCAACAGACCAGTATTGCTTTTGCATGGGTCCACTGAATGATTGAAATTCCCATCAAAATGCCAAAGGTTCAAAGATTTGAAATGGTCTTTACTAGAAGCAGTACTTCGATATGCAGTTTTTTTGAACAACAAAATCACCATCTCAAACCCTAAGTATAAAACGCCGAGTATTTGATAAAAAACCATGTGCTGAAAACAAATACATGTTTAATTATAGGACCAATCGGCAGTCTAGAAAGAATTCACGGTCCAAGATGTTGGGGCCTTCTGGGAGTACCATCCAGAGAGTTGCAGAAACAATTTGTGGAATCCAATCCTGTAGTGCCCATTTTTCACCAAGAAAAAACCAAAAAGTTTGGCCTTGATTGTTTTAAACGATGTCATGCTTTAAAAGATCGAAAATCCCAACAAAAGAATATGTATCTTTGACCATTGGCTATAACCTCCCACAAAACTAAAGCCATGTTTCTTTGAAATAGGAAAAGCAATCCATCACCCGCGGATGATACCGGAGCATGCTAAGGCTTGGTTGCTCCACAATCCAGCAGCCGGACATGGCCTCAACCAAGTAGATTAGCAGTGCCAACCTCGGTGAAAAGCGGCGAGAACGGGCCAGGTGACTTGAATCTATCTATATCTATAGCTACAGTCCAAACATCAGTGGGAATTGAGGTCCTTTAAAATTCCTTAATAGTTACTTTGTCTTGGCAAAATGAAACCTCAAGAATCCTGTAAATTAAATGATGGTGACTAGAAGCCGGCACGCCATCATGTTGGCATCGGCAATGTACTGCAAGTCTTCCCGGCCCATAGGATGAACTATGTGGCGGCCAGACGTTCCCATGTTGATCGTAGTCCAAGATGAACAAACAATAGCACATAGACATGTGAACATGCCATGCTTGGCATTCAGGATCGTAGCCAAAGCTAGCCTTTGATTGATGGGGTGATTCAACACAAGTTATAAATACAAGTTGCTCCGCTTCATGATGAATATTGTGAAGGATAAAAATTCCTGAAACACAGAATGTGAATGTGCATGAGCACTGAACAAACATTTTTTGAATTTGTGAATCTAAGGGACAGGAACCCAGAGTTCGTGAGGATGTCAAAATGGTTTGACCGGTTCTTGTGTTCGGGGTCCTCTTTAAAGTAAAGAATATCAAGGGCTGCAGCAGCCCGACCAGATCGACGAATCACGGAAGTGGTGACGCCTTTTCCAGCCCAAAGTTCCACAAAGTCATATGACTGCAGGGCAAAGGTTTACTGATATTCAAGTCAAACTCGATTTCGCGACATTAATCAAGTCAGACTAAAATTTTTGACCATTAAAATCAAATTGTAGGAAAAGGATCCAGGACCACCACAACCTACCACTATACCTTCCCAAACTATACCAACTTATTAGAACCATTTTTTTGGGGTTCGATACCATGGGGTCTATGCCAGCCTCTGTAAGTGTCTCGACGTTGCTGGACCACAGGAGCAACAGAACCATACATGTAAGGACCTGAGCTGGGATAGTGTATATATTTCGAGGTCTGTGTGTAATTCAGGTTATATACATAATATATAAGTGCATAAAATTTGGTTCAATTTTCACCCATCAGATACAAACCAAAACAAGACGTTTTTGTAGTTTTCATTTATAAGGATCCCACCTTGGGAGCTTTCAGGATATGCAATCGCCAAACCAGGGATCGAAGGTCAAGCGCTTTACCCATAGCTGCAATGGTAACCCCAATGGCAGGGGCCGAGGAACACACGAGAACCCAGGTCTGAACCAATTTTACTGAAGTCATTATTTCATATGCATGGGGTTGTCCCAGACAAGTCGCGCTGTTTCATCTTTCTATATCCCATATCTCTGCACACGCATGTATATGTATATATACGGGGATCATCATATACCCACTTGACCTACATCATTTTGTAAACTTAATCCTCAAAGTATACCGTGCGTAAACTGCATACATAACATTCTCAGGTCAAAAGTTGTGCCGGAACCACCTTCTTCTCCATTACCATGCGCCTCCAGGCGATGCTGCCAAGCTTTGCGCTTGACCATCCCCACAGGCCTTAGCCGATGAGGCCATCATCACCCGTAAATCCGAAAGTCTGGGTGCATGGATAATCAAAAAGGGGAACGGAGTTGACAACAAATTATTTAAGCCGTAGAATGCCGTAGATATTGACCAAATCGATCAACCTATCAACCTGGAAAAAACACCATAGAAAACAATATTCCTGCTCGTGATGCGCCAAAGAACATATATGTTGGTCGATCCGTAGTCCTTCAAACATCAACAATATTTCAACCATTATTAGTACTTCTTTTTTTTGGAGAAAGATTGGTGAATGAACGCGTGGTGGGTATAACAACTGTGCCCGTGTTTCAGCCTTTTTTTTCAGTCAGGCTTGCAGGTTACAGGTCCTAAAAGGAGGCCGCCTTTTGCCCCATTGCACACACTACCATTGCACACAATTGGTGGCCATGCAACAGATGAAATCCGTTATAGTATCAACTTTCCAAAGTTTGCATTGCAAAGTGCTGCGTGCACATTCAAACTATTGATCCCCTCCTGCATAAAAAGGATGGTAATGCAAATATATGTATGCATCAAAATTATATCCCTTGCAAAAACATGTTGGAAGAAAAACTAATGTGCACAACAAATCACCATTTCATGGCCACACTATTGCTCGCTCCCTTGCACTATGTAGCTGAACATGCGTATGGAGAATTGGCAGTGACACCTCCTTAATGCCATGCCCGCACAGCAGATGGTAAATAAATCTAACTCCCCGCAGCTCCACATAAGTTTTTTCGAACACCTTTCACACATCAATTATCTTAGGAAAGCATTTGTAGACTTTCAAGACTACAGTGTGTGAAAGATTACCAATTTCAAAAACAATTTAATAAACTTAATTCATTACCAATCATGGAGCCAGCAAAATTGGATGATGTTACAGGAATTTCCTATCAATTGGTTTCCTTCAGAAATCTTCAGGGCCCCAGCCCACATTGTGAGCGACGGACACAACCCTCACGAGATCACGCAAAGCACCTTTGTAGTCCTCCACGTCCTGCCCCTGCAAGCTCTTGCAGTCCTCTGCCGCCATGTCACCACCCATGTAGTCAACCTAAGCCAACGGTGGAATCAATGTAATGTATCGGTCGTTGAAGGAAACACATGATAATATATCGATGTATAAATGGATATTTATCTCGATCTCAGGTTCACAAGTGTAAATCTAGCAGTTCTGGGAGTTTCGAGTCCGTTTAGCACCAAGCATATAACTTTGCGCAATGAGCGGGAACCTGAAGAAGTATAATTCAGCAAAAAAAAAACATTATATGATAATTAATTTTAGGTCTTTCGGGCCCAACATTACCATTGCCAACGGCTTTGAATAATCAGTGTGCTACCTCAATTCCAGTACCCTCCCTGTCCCATTTTTTGTTTTTCTCATTTAAAACAGGGTTGTCTTTTTGATATCTTAAGGTTTTTTTTAATGGAACTACATCAACTGAGGGTCCTACAAAAAGTTGGCAAGCTTCTGCTGGGATACCAATGTGCTTGCAGAACCCACCACCAAAGCTGAGAACATTGATGCTTTTTTGCCCTGCTTTCTTTTGTAGTAGACCTACACGCCTTGTCCCCCAGTACATGCTGGTCAACCAAAAATGGTATTTCTTCGCACAAGCTCTTTCGGGTGATTCTGTGGCAGCAAACAACTTCTTAACATGGGCCCACGTCGCCGGGTCAGCCTTGGCTTCGACCAAGGCAAGCTTGGCTTCATCAACCTGTTTTTTGCTGGGAGGTCGAGGTTCTTTAGTTTCCTTTGGTTCTTCCTGATCCTCCTTCTCATCCTTCTTTACCTCAGCCACCTCAGCCTTACTGGCCTTACTATCCTCAGTCTGTTTCTCTTCAACAGGTTTCTCTGCCTTGGCCTTAGCCTTCCTAGCTTTTTTCTTGGGCTGCTTTACTGGGGGCGAAGCCACTGGCTGTGGTGGCTTGGGAGGGGAATCTTCACCTGCCTCATGGAAAAGTTTGCGACGCTCTGGCGTGCGTTCCATGTCAGACCTTTTAGAAGAAGAAGATTTGGATTTGGGGGGTTCTTCAACTTCCATCTCTACACTCTCCTTTGGAACCTCTTCTTTAGCTGATTGCTCTTCAATACTTTCCTGCTCCTTCCTTCCCTTGCCTCTCCCTCGTCCTCTTCCACCACCACGGGAAACACCTTTGCCCTTAGCCTTCTTCTCCGCCTTTTCCTCGTTTTGCTCCGCTTTAAGCCCAAGCTGCTGTCTGCGAGTAAGCACCTCACAAGAATACAACATGGGTGACCATGCATGCATGCAGGTGAAATGGAATCTTCGAACTCGGTCCTTATTCAGAATGAATATTTATAGTTATATTTGCGCAGGCATATTCGTATTGAATTTAATTGAATCCAAGCACAAACAGATTTGAATATTTAACTCAATCTTCAAAATTCTTCAAATTAATTTGAACACAAAAAGGTAGTCAACCTAAAAAAGATAAACCCACCTTGGTGGTTTCATTTCCTCCTCTTTCCTGACTCTCCTTTTGCGATTGTAATTCCTGGTGAGGTATCGATCGCTGAAGTCTCATGTCTTCCTTTTGGAGTAGTTCGCCAACACCAGTAGGAATGTCCAAACCAATATCTACAACTAAAGTTTCCACAGCATCACCACCGTAGGGGATAGACTCCGTTACCAACCACGGTTCGTCCTTCTTCTCGTCCAAGATCGGAGCCTTTGGTGACCTCAGCGCTGCACCCCAAAAATCTAACAAATATTTTTCTTCTATGCATTTCCATGACTAAAAAACCATACCCAAATCTTGTTCAATATATATATGCACATGTGGTATCTCTCCCATGAACAAAAGCACATTATATGAAAATACGTCTAATTTTGAGAAGCGAAAGGTCACAAGATCGTGATGTCCTCAAATATGGTCATTATCGATTTTTACTTTATCAACAATTTCATTCGAAGTCAAAATATTCAAATCCTTTTTGCTTCTGATGAATGATTATAAGATCACGATGTTATGTATTACAAGCATTTTTTGATGAAGATAATCAGACCTCCGTGTTTCAAAAGCACTCGCCCTGTCATTCCTTGACCCCAAAGTACAAATACAAAAAACCAAAACAAACTTCGAATAAACAACAATACTTTAAAAATGTGACATAACCCCTTTATACCTCTTTATAAACACATGCATGGTTGTATGCGTTGACTTTGTAACAAGGATAAAAATATTTTTACAATTCAAATATCGTACAATCATATTTTGATCCAAATCACTGGCGTGCACAGGGTGTATTCAGAATTCCTTCCCATACCCATAATTGAGACCCCCACTTCTCTACCTCCTTTAGCTGGCCTGTCAGCTCCGCAAGTTCGGCCTTCAACTGAGCAATACGGTCGGCCTTGTTCATAGGAGCAGATTTGGCAGGAGGGGACTCTTCCACTAAAACCATCTCACACTTCCCATCAGGCAAAGTAGTGGGGCCTTGACTCAACAAGGGCTCATCAATTCCCCCTCCCTGAAGTGGGCGGGCAACAGCCCTCAAATCCAAACCATTTGTAAGAGCAAGTTTTGGTGAATCAACGGTTGGCTCAGCCTCCACCTCAGGCAAACTAGGCTGAACCTCCTGAGACTCTGATGACAACTGGGCGTCAATCAACTGTTCAAACCAAAAATCATCAGCACACTCAGATTCGTCTTCATCACTTCCAAACAGATGTAATTCTTGATCAGAAGGGCATTGGGAATCTTCAGGTTCAGGATCACCGTGTTGACAGGCAGGCTACAGGGGTCCACGTAAGCAACATTTATGCAAGCATATAACATTGCATGAAACCTACAAAAACTTTATAGCCATCATATAGCAAAACATAACCCTTCATAGCCAGAAAGAATTTGAAGGCCTTTATACATATTGAAAGCGTTGCGCAACTTCAAAGCAACCTATCTATAGACCTGCGTGCATGCACATTGAGACCAACAAGCAATGCTAATTTGTAAAGGTTACCTGGAAAACAGTCTAGGAAACTACAGATCCAAAACAATATGCATTCCCTTTCATGCCAACACGGGGCCTCAAGGTTTGGGTCCAGAATACGCTGAAGCTTCAGGAAATCTGGATCCTGATTTGAGGTTTAAAATATATGATATACATGGGTCAGATCATGATGGGAAAACTGTCAACCATGCAATTTATATATTTTAAAAATTATTTATCTATAGATTTGTTCATTGTATGGATCCATACATGCAAAAAAACAAAATTGACACATACAGCAAATATATATGCATGCAAATACAACACTTAAGATTTGGTGGACGGGAAGGAGAACTGAAAAATTTGCAAGCTCTATCATTGATATTATCATGTGCAGACTTTATAAATTGCATAAATATATATGTTTGATCCAAAGTTAGTTTTTATATTGCATATAAATCTATATTAAGACACACACACTTCCACCCCCCCCCCATTCAGGCATGCATCCACTGATCCCAATTTCTTGTGGGTCTTCATTTTCACGAAGCTCAGCATAGACTTAAGGGTCCAGGCATCCAACTTGATCTTGTCTTTCTGGGGAACCAAATGAAGCTTGGATCGAAAAAGCTTAATCCTGAGATGATGACAAGCTGGACTATGGCTATGGGTGTTTCAGTCGTACTGATTCTGAATGAAAAGCAGGGAATAACCATGTAGAAAAAAACCTCGGGACCAGTGGACCATCAGTTGATAGATCAACATATCTTTTCCCTTACGCAAGCCGGAAGTCACTATGTATTTTTCACATAAATATTCAAGTGTTATGCATGATCGATGACCACAAAAGATCACTAACAAATCAGGAAAGTGAATATCTATGAAAAGAAAAAAGTTAGCTGGAGCCAATAAGATAGGGAACTCCTTTGCAAGAGGCTTGATGTATGGAAGTGGGTGACCGGGATGTTCGGCCATACGCTCCAGCAATGGAATCAAGACATACTGGTTGTGAATGCTATCCTTGATAGTGAATTTCACTGGGGTAGTATGACCATTTTTATCTGATGGAACCGATGACTCGAACAAGCGATCACAAGAGATTGCCACCCTTCGCACAGAGTGTGCTTCCATCCACGCGCGATACACATGGGTCGCATCGCAGGCAGTCATTTTCACCTTCCCTGACGTTGCAGAAGGCATGGATCGGGGCTTTGCTTCACCGTGTTCTAGAAGCCAAAACAGCTAAGCCGAGTCCAGCTATAGTTGTTCCACGTGGACCATATGAAATTAAAAGGCATAGCTGCATGCACATGCAAGAAAAAACATGCATGATTTCAATGATTTCCCGTGTTTTTTTGTAGTACAGCTAGGGTATTTCCCAACAAGAACCGGCCATGAAATGGGTGAGCAAAAAGGAAAATGAAGAGCTTTCATTTTTCCAATTGAAATTCTAAAATTGAGGAGTTTTCTGGATGTGCGATCTATTGATTTTGCCCACAGCATCTTCTCCCTCCCTCCAGGCCATTTGAATTGGGAAGCCGGACCAATCAACTCGTGATCGCTGGATCACAGAAGAAAAGTGGCCATGCTTTTCGGGTGGAGCACGGTGGTACTGAAAGTAAAATTTGTAACAAAATTCATCAGATATTTGTATTTTGGGCAGACTTAGCTATTTAAGTTAAAAATTGCCATGCGGCAATGCCTTTTATGATTGAAAAAAAAACTTTCTCCCATGACATTGTGCGGGTTCCCTTTCAAGTTGCCACAACCAATCAGGATTAAGATGGATATAGCCAAAATGGCTTTGGAACCAGGGCGGCACCTGCCATCCCACACCCTCCATCTGGTAAAGGTCCAAAAACCTGGTTTTTGGAAAGGCACCTCCTAAACTTGGGTTGTGGGTTTCAAAACCCGGTTTCAGCCAAAAAAACCTTTGTTTTGGCCCCAAAGAAGGCCCCAGGAAACGGATCTTTGGAATTAAATAGTGATACAAAAGAGTAGTGATTCAAGTTGGCTTATTTGACTCATGTTGACTCATGTTTTTCGAACAGGGTGTCTCAACCACCTCCCTCGGAGGACATGGTCACAAAGGTATGCTACTAAGTTGCTACTCTAGTCCTATCCGCCTATCCCAGCTAAGAAACATTATTGTTGAATGATTTAATTGGACAGGTAGCGGTGGCAGCAACCCTTTCGCAGGAGGCAGTTTTTTTTAAACGGGTTACTGTCTTGGGAGCGGTCGATGGTTTGCTCTTGGTTAACTTGGTGGATCATTCAGGTGCTAAGTTAAGTTGGTGTCGGTTGAGGTAGCGTTGATCAAGGTGGTGTTTAGTGCTTGAGGTGGTGGGTCTCAAGAGTTGGGGGTTGAAAGTTTCTTCGCCACTTTCTTCGCCCTTATTCTTCAAAAGCAAGAGAGACACCTGGAAGTTTCCCTAAAAGTCAGAGGTGTTTCAGGTGGAAAGGAAACTTGGGATGTTTTACTTGTATTTTTGTTGATGGTGTTTTTCTTTTTTGGATGACCGAAAAACCATGGGCCATGGGATGAAAATCGCCACGAAATCACCACTTTGGATAATTCTTCTTTGTTTTTTCCCGCACCATTTTGCCGCTTATTAAGGGACACTCAAGAAGACACTTACAATTGATGGCCAAACGGTTGACAATTTGTCTGAAGGTTGGCTGTCTTAAAGAGAAGATCCCCTTTAAATGGTTTCCCTGGAAATCCAAAGAGGACTATATATTTGGAGTGTTTCTTCTGTTACAACTACAACTGTATTTGTTTATTATCAGTAAGGGTTTGTAATCAACAATTCCAGGGACTATTTTTTTCATGGTTGCCTCGACTTCCATGGGTTTTTTGTCATGCGAATTTTTTTGGATCTACACCCCCAATGGAACCCAATGGATATTTCAATCAACACGCATATACGTGTCATGTGCATTACCTAAGTAATCTAATTTGGATGTGTATTTGATGTGTTTTAATTTGCAATCACCAACATTGTTTTTCTGCCGATGAATTCCTGTCCTGTCCCCCAATAAAAAAAACCAGGGGTTGGGGTTAGAGTGGGTACCCTCCCGAAAAACTGAGCATACCCTCTAGAAGTAAGCGGCATTTTGCAGCGGTGAACTGTTTGATTGTTTGTTTTTGTTGGTGGATTTTTTCTTAAACATGTTTTGATCCATCAGGTGCCAAGGGTGGACTTTTTTCTTCAGAGGCGCCTTGGTTTTGGCGGAGTGGATTACCAACTTCCAGGCATGTGAAGACATGCGGTTCATTAAATCTGATTGTCGCGGAATCGCATAGCCGTAAATAGCTTCGAAGTGCGGACTCTTCTCCAATGCCAGGGCTGTTTGGGTGTTTTGTCCCAAATTCATCTATTGATGGTTCTTCATGAATTGTGGGCGTCATATGGCGTCACCTGCAAAATTAAGGTCAGTATAAGGGGATCAATTTGTTTTGCTTGTTGAAGGTGATTTCTTTGCAGATCTTACCATGGTAAATCATCATTTTGCACGACCCATTCGGGGAATTTGGGCCAACCACCAAACAAGCAAATCTAAAATCGGTTGATTTTCAAGTTCTATGCGAAACTTCACGGGGTGTATTTGGGGTGCCTCACCGGAACCCAGTTTCATCCAACACAAATGGAAAAGTGACTGTTTAGGTTGGGATCCCCAAGCCGGAAGCCTAAAAATGCATCGTAAGGTTTTTACAATCACTTCACATTACCATACTACAGCGATGGTGAAAACCCCACACCCAACGTATACATACAAATGGAGATAAATAGAGATACTGAGATACTGCTGATGCTTCAGAAATCGGGCGATCACCAGTTGGTATGGTAAATATCCACTAAATATCCCAGGGTAAATATCCATAAAAATACCAGTTGGAATGGTAAATATCCCAGTTTATATGGTACTTTTTCACATTATCTGCAAGATTTTATACACCCCAAGTGGTTGGGAATGGGATTTCTGAACCATCAACAGTGTCTTCAGGGGGTAATTTCTGAACCTATCAACCTGTAGACCTTTGGAGGCTTCAGCCCCTGCGACATCTGGAGGAGGTCTCTTAGGCATGCTGTCAGGCGTGGGTGGTTTTTTTGTTGTCTTTTGAAACACCTTGATCACTTTGCAGTTGAACAGGTGAAATCTTTAAGAAGGAAAGTATCATTAATTTAGTCTTATTACAAGTACTTTCAAGTCATATATGTTTGTTTGAAATTTAATTTTGTTTTTTCGGGACTGTTGCTAGGGATTCGGGTTGAACATGTTGTCACTTTCATGGTGACTAACATGGTGATGGGGGAAAATGCGTGTGAAAGGAATGAATTTCAACAGCCATATGGGTTAACCTGGGGGGGTTAGCCCTCATGGTAACATAGCGCAGTAGAATCAATGAACTTCAACCTAATGAATTCAAAACAACAACTTATGCAACACCTGGGGTAAGACCTAAAAGAAAGAAGGATGAAAAGCAAGACCTTCGCAGAAGAAATTGGAGAAATCCGAATGACCCAGTGTTTGCTTTAGATGGCTATGTTATAACTAGCAACTTGAATGACCCCAACCCCAGTGTTTCACACGGGTTTTCCAATTTTGAAGGCATTGGACCGGATTAATAAGGATACATCCATCTACTAGAATTAGCAATGGTAGTCATCCAAATGACAGATACAACATAGATAGGAATATAACAAGTAAACAATTTATTCAATATAGTTGATGATGAGATTTATGTTCGTTCAACTTGTTGTCCTTTGTTGTCTCAAAGGTTGGCAAAACATACGTCTTTAGCAGGTCAGTAAAAGACAGAAGATATGACTTCCAGTCGAAAGTGAGAGGGAATTTGGAGATGGCGATCACAGACACCATTCGCAGATCTTGGAAGGCCTCTGTACTGCGGGAATCTTGTCCTTATGCAAGGTCAGTTGCCGAAAGACCCAAACTTCTTCGCCTCAGCAGTAGTGAGTGGAAAGACTATTAAGGACAAGTTGAGAGATGTTACGGCGCATTTCAAGGCTGCCTTTGCACTGGCTGGGCAGTGCCCGGCACTTAGTCAATTCACCACTTCCACCTTTGATGCGAACACACCGATGTTCATCAACTCGTTTCAAGGCTCCGGAAAAGTTGGTGGCATCTGCATGTGTTTGAAAGGCTACCTGGCGCCATCGGCTTTGTCAATGATTGCGACAGGAGGGACTGTGCCACACAGCGCCAAAGACACGTTCAAGGTCATCCATGGACTTGACTTCGATCAAGCAAGGGGCTCAAGGAAAACCTAGTCGGATTGCCTTATCCCCCAGAACCAATACAGTTAGAACAATCGCGAAACGCTCCAACTCGCCTCCGTGGCACAGATGGGGCCAAACTACCTTCATATCTGTAGACTTTCCTCATCTCTTTTTTCACCTTGTTCAACATCCATCAGACTCAGAACCGAAGGAAGCCGATGATGCCAAGACTTTTTTTTTGAAAGGGATAAATGTGGGTACTTCTGCGAGAGTAGCCTAGCAGTTTGTTTTCCAAATATTCACCAACATGTTCAGGTACGTAAATGGAGATACTGAACCTTTTTTCACGCTATTTTGGGTTTTTCCCTTACATAAGTCTTACACTTTATATAGTTGAGGATTCCTCCATTTTAGGTACCTCAAAGTTTTTAATATTCCCCCACAAGCCCTATATGGTGCTAAAAAAATTGGCGCATTCCCTCCATGGCACTCACATGTTTACTTTTATTTTTTGTTCATTTGTTACGGTCCCTGAAACCAAGATAACACCTGAATCACTAGGGTTGGAATATGAGTTTCCTTTTGGGAACGCCTCCTGGCAGGTGCGAACTGGTTAGTTTTGGGGAGTGTAGGTAAGAAGTTGGCAGTCCTCAAAATCCTGGGTGATAGGGAGCAGGTACAGTTGCGAGGAGGTCAAAAACATGAGTCATAGATTCGATCAATTGCGTTCCTGCGGTCCGTGGGTCGGACTCTTCCAACTTTTTTGGGGACCCATACTCTTCTATTTGTTTGGATGATTTTTCAGTTCCCCTGTAAGTCAAAGACCCTTGGTTTATAAATCACTATGATCACTATAGATACTGTCTTTTTTGGAAACTACCCTTGTTAATCTTAAAACCATGTTGTTCATGGTTTTCCCTATTTTTCCAAGGCTTTAAACATGTTAGCCCTGTTAGCCGTCAAAAAAATCGTGGACATCCACCGAAAAGTCAGCCCGAATCATCTGACTGTTGGTATTTTTCAGGTGGAGCTTCGAGCTCGAGCCCCTTCGGAGGTTTGATGAACTCAAGGGAATCAGAATGTTGGAAGAAAACCAATTGAGCAATGAAAAACAGACCTGGTGGTTGTTTAGGGTATACATATATATTATATATACATATATTATTTTTTTATTTGTATATAGGCTATACTATACCCTGTGATGTTGGGGGAGCTAAGGAGCTAAGAACCAAGTTTTGTTGGAGGAAACGGTGGAAAGGCCGTGGTTAACCCTGGAAAATTATAGCGACCTCGGCCGAGGGAAGTGGTTTAGTGAGGGAAGTGTCCCCCCAGGCGGAAATCCTGCACCAGGAAAACACGTAGTAGTTTCCATGCACCAATGATTTCAGATACCTGCCTGGCCTCAAGTTTAACAATTCGCCCCTCAAACGTTACCTCCCCAAAAGGAAAGTACTCTTCCAACCAGCCTTTTTTAGGGGCAAACTCTTAAACTTCTGGGGTGTACCGTCCCTGAAACTAACGTAGCCCCTGAAAATAGACCCCTTGAAAAGGAGATTCCTATTGGAAACCACCATTTCTAGGTGCTATGTTAGTCGCAGGGAAAACCCCCTTATATAATTCAGGTTTAGGAATTATAGTAGTTTGCCCACATATGCTCTCCTTGAAACTAACAGCCAAAGCACCTGAAAATGGATGGTTGGACGACTAGTTTCCTTTTGGGGTCCGGCCTATGTTCAGGTGCTATATTAGTTTCAGGGAGTGTATATGTTTCATGCTGGTTGGAAAAAATGCCATTAAAATGCCAGTAGTACAGTTCCAAGAATGAATTACATTTGCTAAATTTTTGTCTGAGCTTTCCTGGATGTGATGAGCTTAAATGAGCAACAGATGACAGTTTCCCTCATGAATATTTTGAGCAAGGTTTTTTGTATTGAGTGGTTCGACTATCAACTAGATTATAATTTGATACATTTTTTTGGTGTACCTGGCAAACCACTAAATCAACCATTTTGGTGATACAGTGTTTTTTCAATTCAATTGTGCTTCCTTTCAGTGGATTTCCAGCTTGCTAAGATATTGGGTTGGATCTACCCCCCACCAGGATGCAATGGGTGGCGAATGAAGGTTTAGTGCGGGATTCCCTACTACAGATTTTCATTAACTCTGGTGGTTTTTTGTCATCCTCAGTGGGGGGAAAAGAGGTCCAAGAGATTGTGAATGAACTCACCTCCTGTTTTTTCCATGTTGTATACTACTGCTGATGGCTGAAATCCTGCACCACCTGGGACGTATGAAACCCTAAAAATAATGGGATATTTACCATGTGCAGGATTTCTTCCATCAACAGTAGTGTCCCTTTTTTTTGTCAATGCAGATCATTTGCTTTCAATCCAAGTCCCCAGGCCTACCTGGGAAAAGGGATAACGATAATTTGCCTACAAAATGGACAATTACAAATGGAAGTATATCTCCTTTTCGTGCCATGGCCAAAAATATTTGGATGTCTCAGTTAGGGGTGATTTCGCTCACTTCCGAGAAGCTCATGGTGACCTGGCCCGCCTTGTGGACGTTAATGGGTTTATATAGGGGATGTAATAGCACGGGACCCAGTTATATAGGGACTACCCTCCAGGGAACTACCACCTGGGGAAAAGGAAAATCATCTTTGAAAGTGCCTTTTGAGGGGATATGTTAGTTCCCAGGAGGGTATTTCATAAACCATGAAATGAAGATCCCTGTAGACCCACCAGGATTCAATGGAAAATCAGGAGGGTTTTTTTCGTGGCTCAGGTGATCCTATGAGACATACGGTTGATGGACAAACAACCAAGCACCACTTGGGGCGAATTTATGCGGCGAAATAAGCTTTGTTTTCAGACACTCTTGGTGGTGAAAGACTTTTTTTTCATCACGGTAACCCATACCATCCATGGGTTTGTATATTTACCTACATTTGGTTGATTTTTATGGTAAATGTAGGTAACATATAGACAATCGTCCCATGGATGCGTCATGGGGAAATATGTTTTTTTTAATGACATTTTTGGCGTTCAGAAAGCGTTCAGGTGCCGCATCTGGAGGTCTCTTTGGAGGTGGGGTTTGTTGATGGAAGAAATCCCATTCCCAACCACCTGAGATGTATAAAACCTTGTAAATGATGGGATAAACTGCCAACCTCAACTGGTTAGCAGGATTTCAGCCATCAACAGTGTGAGAACATGTTTGGTTCACATATTTTTGACATTTCCACCCCGAAACTTGGGGAAGTTGAAGCCATTTTGACGATGATAATTTTCAGATGGGTTGGTTCAACCACCAACTAGCAACGGATTTGGGATCCCCTGGGATTCACCGCCATCAAGCCCACCAATTTGGGAGAATTATTTTTTTCCATGCATTAAATAAGCAATTCCAAGTGATACAGCTTGCTGATTTGCTGGGATTTATTTTATAAGGTGTTTTTTTGTTTTACATTTGGAAAGGCATGACATATCTTAAATCAACATGTGCTGGGAATACTTGTCATGAGCAAACTTGACCATACTTGTGTTTTTGTTTTGGTGCCCTAAATTGGGTGAACAAAAATGACAGGGTTGAACAGGCCTCCATATGTCTTCGTTTGTTGTCTTTTTTCCAAAAGATGGAGATGTTCAATCTTTTTTAACAGGTTGCTCCACGCAAAAAAAAACGAAAAACTGTCGAAAACAGGGAGTTTGGATAAGCAGAGCTCCAAAAGGGAGCTGAGGGGTGGACTGGAAACAGGGGTTTTCTTATGTGTTCTTTTTACATGTTATCTTCGACATCCAAATACCTGATGAGGAGGTGTTGTTTGGCCCCCAACAAGGATTTTGCCCCAAACACGGAAGGCGTGTAGGTATTTGGATGTCTTGGGATGTTATTTGCATTGTTTTTAACAGTAAATTCATGCAATTTGTTTTTCTTTGATTTCGCATTCCGGAATTGATACTTGGAAAGATGACGAATTCACCATGACACTGACAGATGCAGACTTGATCATCATACATTGGGGTGCACCCTGGTTGTTCACCATTTAAAGAATGCTGCTTCCTTTTTTGGATGACCATAAACCCTTACCTAAAGATGGGGGTTCATAAACCTACTTAATTACACCATAGTGAAAGAAAATGGCGAAACGCCACTCCGAAAAACAAAAGGTGGCGATTTGTAAGGGGCCATGAGAATGGGAGTTGCGCCATCTACTTTCCAGGTGGTAAATAAAGAATGGTGATTGGACTTCCCAGAGCTCCAGATTTGATCTCCCATGACTGTCCGACGGCCAGGAAGTTCGTCCAGTGGATCAAGTCCTTTTGGCACTTCGATGACCAAAAGTCAGTGGCAGTGAGAACGGGTAAAGCCTAAAGACATTCCCCATAGGATCCATGTATATATGGTATATTTACCATTATTTACCATCAAAATCAACCAAATGTAGGTAAATACACCATACGAACTGGTTGGTTCATTAAACTGGTTGGTTCATACGAACCGGGATCCTTTTGATATGTTTAATCCCCATGTAACTTTTTGGTTTTGTGCTTTGAGGTGTGGCCTTCACTGCTTGAGCAAACAGTCAACACCACAAATACCCTCCAGGGAATTAACATATCCCCCTGATAAGGCATATTTGAAGATGATTTTCCTTTTCCCCAGGTGGGATATGTTAATTTCCAGGAGGGTATTCTATTTTTTGATTGGTACTTTCTCGATAACCCTTCCTTTGAACAACTGGCATCATGTGAGGGGCCCATACCCATCACAATTGGGATAAAAAAGTGCATTCAGCAAAAAAAAAAACTTTCCCATGTCATAGAGGTTTAGAAGATGATGTTTGACCTGGTCGCGCCGGGTTGGTCACCCCAAATTGGAGGTTTAGTACAAGGGAATTTAATCACCCCAGCCTTGTTGTTTCACTTTCAGGATTCAGGTACCTAATTTGGAGGTACGATTCCACTTCTAAGGCTTTTTAGTGGGTGGGGATTCTAACTTAGGCAGTATCCGTACCTGCTTAAAAAAGGTGAGGATTCCTCCATTTTAGGTACCTTGGATGCAGGTTGACCTCTCGACCAAAAACCGGGCCAATGGGCTTGCCAAGGTAATACCTCCGGGTCCGGCCTCTTTGGCGGAGGCGAAGTTACAGGGGGAGGATGTGATGATACACCATGATACACCGCCTGAAAATTAACGGCTGGTTCACCTAAAAATCACCTACATTTGAAATCCGGAAAATCATCTGAACCACACCTCCATGACTTTGGGTTCCATCTTCATTTTTCCAGGGTGTATCAAAAAATGATATCAAAGAAATGGCCACTTTTTTGGTGGGGGGGCAGTGGGGGTAAATACCCTCCCTGAAACTATAAGAGCAAAAGCCCCTGCAGAAATTGATGGGACTGGAAGATAATCCGGCTTCCTTTTGGGGCAATTTGGGCCTATATTTTCAGGGGCGGTGAGTCGCTGTGAATTTTGTCCATCCGACCTTGAATACTTCAAGTTGAGTAGTACAACCAGTGGATGTAACCTTTAAAATCCTTAAAACATCTATCAACAAACCGACTGTCTAAATTTACATAAAGGTCTCAATATTGAAAACTAACGCCTTGGAAATAAATAACGGGGTTTAAACATTCCTTCGCAAAGGAAAATCTACGCTTCAGTTGTTTTTGAGAAATGAAATGCTCGTGCCTCCCTACTTGAAAAGCGTCCCTAGTTTTAGGCTGGCCATAAGCAAGGCATCACTATGGGGTACCCTTCTACCGCTCCTTATCTTAATTGGCTGACCAACATGGTTTTGAGGATTGTTGCCGAAAATAGTCATGAAACATCGCTTTTTGCAATCAATTTGTTAGACAAATGCCATCATATGCTACAAGATGGTCCCCGGGCCACGAGTGGCAAATGGAATCATAATCCCGGTCACAATGACTTTCATAAATTGGTAACAGTGGTTATTTCGCAACTATAACGAGTTGGTGGTTTCAACCCATTTTCAAAATATGAGTCAAAATGGGAATCTTCCCAAGTTTCGGGGTGAAAAAAACATATTTGAAACCACCACCTAGATACTTAAGTGGAGTTATGGGACCCTACTTAATTACCTGGTAAGGGCCCATCTTGATCCCTTCCAGGCGGTTCCAGTGCAACACCAAATGGAGGTGGTTCCAACCTTAAAAATACGTTGCTCAAGTCTTTGGCTGTTTAATTTAAGAAAAGTTATTCCATTACATGTAAAATTCGAAGGTTTAAAACGAGCAGTCATAAGTCACGTATGCATATATGATTTGTTGTCTTGAAAGTTTTTGATTGTGTCACTGGTCATGAGGTACATCATCGGGAGGCCTCTTTGGTGGAGGAGACCAAGGGCTTTGGAACATGACATGTCCTGATTTGTCTTAGTTGAGTTCTCAGTTACTTTCTGTTGCAATGGTGGGATGTTAGTGTTGTCTTGTGTCACATTCTGCCTATGTAGGAGGGTCCTCGAATGCCAGTCCTTTTGGCAGCAGTCAAGATCTCAGGTGTTATTTTTTGATTTAATGGTTCATATGCCATAGTTTCCAGCCACTTGTTCACTACTGCGTGGCCATGCAAGAAAACAGAGTTTGATTTGACTTTGACTTTGACTGTCCTTGATGTTTGAGTTCTAGTTTGTTAATGATCCATTTACTAAACTTGACACCCCCAGATGTATTTGCAGAGCAGCAACCAGCTTTTATGAGTTGGCGTAATATGATCAAACTGACCAACACTATGTTGTCAAACCTAGGTGCCACATCAGGTGGAGGAGTTCTGGGTGGAGGCACGCACTAGAAATTGATTGTCGGTTTGGGATCTTTTGGATTTGTGTCATTTTTGTTGTGTTTCTTAGGGTTTCTAATTCAATAGTTTCGTTGCATTACCTGTGTGTTTGAGAAACACATTTATGGACAGTGTGGCGGTATAGTTTCTTTTTTCCCACTTTTTTTTGTTTGAGAAGGTCAAATATTGTTTTCATAAGTGCAGAGTACCGAAGTGACAAGTTTCTGAGTGAACTCCTTCTTTCACAGAAATCCCGTTGAATAATTTGATACGATTTTTGTCCATGTAGGAGGCTCCTCCAGTTCGAGCCCGTTTGGAGGTGGTATTGCACTTAGAAACAGTCCATGCAAGTCTTGGTGTGAACATAAGAAACTCGTTGTTTCCTTGCTTGATTCTATTTTGTAGCTTTTTACTTGACGCTTGAACACTTTTGAGAGGTTTTGATTGTGTCACTCGTCATGAGGTACATCATCGGGAGGCCTCTTTGGTGGAGGAGACCAAGGGCTTTGGGACACGACATGTCCTGATTTGCCTTAGTTGAGTTCTGAGTTTTTTTGTGGTGCAATGGTGCAATGTGTCGCATTCTGCCTATGTAGGAGGGTCCTCGAATGCCAGTCCTTTTGGCAGCAGTCAAGATCTCAGGTATTATTTTTTGATTTAATGGTTCATATGCCATGGTTTCCAGCCTAGTTGTTCACTACTCTGTAGCCATCCAAGCAAACAGAGTTTTATTTGACTTTCACTATCCTTCTTGTTTTAATTGTTTGAGTTGTTTGTAAATATTCTATGAATTCTATGTATCAACTTGATGCAACTTGTGTCCCCCAAATGTATTTGCAGAAAAGCAACTAGCTTTTTCAGATGCTTGACATCATCGTTTTCGAACAACATATGTCAAACCATGTCAAACCTAGGTGCCACATCCGGTGGAGGAGTTCTGGGTGGAGGCACGCACTGGAAATTGATTGTCGGTTTGCGATTTTTTGAGTTGGTATCATTCTTGTTGTGTTTCTTAGGGTTGCTAATTCAATAGTTGCCTTGCGCTACCTGTGTGTTTGAGAAACGCATCTGTGGACTCTAGACAGTATGTTGGTGTGATTTCTTTTTTGTTGCAGCGTTTTTGTTCGAGGAAGAATAGTCAGATTTGTTTGCATAAGTGCAGTGCACGAAATTGAAGAGTTTCCAAGTGAAATTCTTTTCACAGAAATCCCTTTGATACGATTCTTGTCTATGTAGGAGGCTCCTCCAGTTCGAGCCCGTTTGGAGATGGTATTGAACTTAGGAACAATCCATGCAAGTCTTGGTGTGAACATAAGAAACTCGTTGTTTCCTTGCTTGATTCTATTTTGTAGCTTTTTACTTGACGCTTGAACACTTTTGAGAGGTTTTGATTGTGTCACTCGTCATGAGGTACATCATCGGGAGGCCTCTTTGGTGGAGGAGACCAAGGGCTTTGGGACACGACATGTCCTGATATACCAAGGTTCAGTTTTGAGATTGTACGGTGCAATGGTGGGATGTTTGTGCTATTTCATGTCGCATTCTGCCTTCGTAGGAGGGTCCTCGAATGCCAGTCCTTTCGGCAGCAGTCAAGATCTCAAGCGTTAGCTTTTGAATTTAATGGTTCACGTGCCATGGTTTCCGGCCAGCCTAATTGTTCACTACTGCGTAGCCATCCAAGCAAACACAATTTGACTTGACTTGCACTATCCTTCGTGTTTTAATTGTTTGAGTTGTTTGTTGGTAAATATTTGTCACAAACTTGTGACCCCCAGATGTATTTGCAGAACAGCAACTAGCCGTTTATAAGTTGCTTAACAATGCTTAACATGACTAAATTGCTCAACTATATGTTGTCAAACCTAGGTGCCACGTCAGGAGGAGGAGTTCTGGGTGGAGGCACGCACTGGAAATTGATTGTCGGTTTCGGATCTTTTCGGTTTGGGTCATTTTTGTTGTGTTTCTTAGGGTTGCTAATTCAATAGTTTCTTTGCATTACCTGTGTGTTTGAGAACGCATGTATAGACTCTAGACATCTCAAGACAGTATGTTGGTATAATTTCTTTTTTTCCAGCTTTTTTGTTCGATGAGAATAATCAGATTTGCTTGCATAAGTGCAGTGCACGAAATTGAAGAGTTTCCAAGTGAGTTACTTTTTCACAGAAATCCCTTTGATACAATTTTTGTTTATTTTTGTCTATGTAGGAGGCTCCTCCAGTTCGAGCCCGTTTGGAGGTGGTATTGAACTTAGGAACAATCCATGCAAGTCTTGGTGTGAACATAAGAAACTCGTTGTTTCCTTGCTTGATTCTATTTTGTAGCTTTTTACTTGACGCTTGAACACTTTTTAGAGTCTAGAGGTTTTGATTGTTTCACTTGTCATGAGGTACATCATCGGGAGGCCTCTTTGGTGGAGGAGACCAAGGGCTTTGGGACACGACATGTCCTGATATACCAAGGTTGAGTTTTGAGATATTGTGGAGTGCAATGGTGATATGTGTGTGTCTTTTTTGTCGCATTCTGCCTTCGTAGGAGGGTCCTCGAATGCCGGTCCTTTTGGCAGCAGTCAAGATCTCAGTTGTTTTTTTTCAATTTAATGATTCATATGCCATAGTTTCCAGCCACTTGTTCACTACTGCGTGGCCATCCCCCCAAAAAAAAATCAGCGTGATGTGACTTTGATTATCTTTTGTGTTTTAACTGTTTGAGTTGTTTGTAATCATTTGATGTCACAAACTTGTGACCCCCATGTATTTGCAGAACAGCAACTAGCTTATTTCAATTGCTTGACATGATCAAATTGATCGCATCCATGTCGTCAAACACAGGTGCCACATCAGGTGGAGGAGTTCTGGGTGGAGGCACGCACTGGAAATTGATTGTCGGTTTGGGATCTTTTGGGTTTGTCTCATTTTTGTTGTGTTTCTGAGGTTGCTAATTCAATAGTTGCCTTGCATTACCTGTGTGTTTGAGAACGCATCTATAGACTCTAGACAGTATGTTGGTATAGTTTCTTTTTTTCCAACTTTTTTGTTCGATGAATGAAGAATAATCAGATTTGTTTGCATAAGTGCAGTGCACGAAATTGAAGAGTTTCCAAGTGAATTTCTTTTCACAGAAATCCCTTTGATACGATTTTTGTCTATGTAGGAGGCTCCTCCAGTTCGAGCCCGTTTGGAGGTGGTATTGAACTTAGGAACAATCCATGCAAGTCTTGGTGTGAACATAAGAAACTCGGTGTTTCCTTGCTTGATTCTATTTTGTAGCTTTTTACTTGACGCTTGAACACTTTTGAGAGGTTTTGATTGTGTCACTTGTCATGAGGTACGTCATCAGGAGGCCTCTTTGGTGGAGGAGACCAAGGGCTTTGGGACACGACATGTCCTGATATACCAAAGTTGAGTTTTGAGATATTGTGGAGTGCAATGGTGGTATGTGCGTGTCTTTTTTGTCGCATTCTGCCTTCGTAGGAGGGTCCTCGAATGCCGGTCCTTTTGGCAGCAGTCAAGATCTCAGTTGTTTTTTTTCAATTTAATGGTTCATATGCCATAGTTTCCAGCCACTTGTTCACTACTGCGTGGACATCCCCCCCAAAAAAAACAGCTTGATGTGACTTTGACTATCTTTTGCGGTTTAACTGTTTGAGTTGTTTGTAATCATTTGATGTCACAAACTTGTGACCCCCATGTATTTGCAGAACAGCAACTAGCTTATTTCAATTGCTTGACATGATCAAATTGATCGCATCCATGTCGTCAAACACAGGTGCCACATCAGGTGGAGGAGTTCTGGGTGGAGGCACGCACTGGAAATTGATTGTCCGTTTGGGATCTTTTGGGTTTGTGTCATTTTTGTTGTGTTTCTGAGGTTGCTAATTCAATAGTTTCCTTGCATTACCTGTGTGTTTGAGAAACACATCTATAGACTCTAGACAGTATGTTGGTATGATTTTTTTCAAGCTTTTTTGTTCGATGAAGAATAATCAGATTTGTTTGCATAAGTGCAGTGTACAAAATTGAAGAATTTCCAAGCGAATTCCTTTTTCACAGAAATCCCTTTGATACCATTCTTGTCTATGTAGGAGGCTCCTCCAGTTCGAGCCCGTTTGGAGGTGGTATTGAACTTAGGAACAATCCATGCAAGTCTTGGTGTGAACATAAGAAACTCGTTGTTTCCTTGCTTGATTCTATTCTGTAGCTTTTTACTTGACGCTTGAACACTTTTGAGAGGTTTTGATTGTGTCACTTGTCATGAGGTACATCATCGGGAGGCCTCTTTGGTGGAGGAGACCAAGGGCTTTGGGACACGACATGTCCTGATATACCAAGGTTGAGTTTTGAGATATTATGGAGTGCAATGGTGGTATGTGTGTGTCTTTTTTGTCGCATTCTGCCTTCGTAGGAGGGTCCTCGAATGCCGGTCCTTTTGGCAGCAGTCAAGATCTCAGTTGTTTTTTTTCAATTGAATGGTTCATATGCCATAGTTTCCAGCCACTTGTTCACTACTGCGTGGCCATCCAAAAAAACAACAGCGTGATGTGACTTTGACTATCTTTTTTGTTTTAACTGTTTGAGTTGTTTGTAATCATTTGATGTCACAAACTTGTGACCCCCATGTATTTGCAGAACAGCAACTAGCTTATTTCAATTGCTTGACATGATCAAATTGATCGCATCCATGTCGTCAAACACAGGTGCCACATCAGGTGGAGGAGTTCTGGGTGGAGGCACGCACTGGAAATTGATTGTCGGGTTGGGGATCTTTTGGGTTTGTGTCATTTTTGTTGTGTTTCTTGGGGTTGCTAATTCAATAGTTCAATAGTTTCCTTGCATAACCTGTGTGATTGAGAAACGCATCTAATAGACTCTAGACAGTAAGTTGCTTAACATGACTATATATAAATTGCTCAACACTATGTTGTCAAACCTAGGTGCCACGTCAGGAGGAGGAGTTCTGGGTGGAGGCACGCACTGGAAATTGATTGTTGGTTTGGGATCTTTTGGATTTGTATCATTTCTGTTCTTTCCTAGTACTGTTTATTCAATACCTTTGAAGCAAAGCCTCTGTGTTTGAGCAAAATATCTATGGACGGTATTGGGGTATTATAGTCAGTTTTTTTCCAGATGTTTTTGACTAAGAAGCTACACATTTGTTTTCATAAGTGCAGTGTACGAAAGTGAAGAGTTTTCAAGTGAATTCCTTCTATGACTGCAAACGTTCAACATGTTGCTCTTTCTGGAACTTTTCAATGTGGGAGGCTCCTCCAGTGCGAGCCTGTTTGGAGGTGGTATTGAACTTAGGATCAATCCATGCAAATCTTGGTGTGAACACTAAGAAACTCGTTGTTTCCTTGCTTGATTCTATTTTGTAGCTTTTTACTTGACGCTTGAACACTTTTTAGAGGTTTTGGATTGTGTCACTTGTCATGAGGTACGTCATCAGGAGGCCTCTTTGGTGGAGGAGACCAAGGGCTTTGGGACACGACATGTCCTGATATACCAAAGTTGAGTTTGGAGTTATTGTGGAGTGCAATGGTGGGATGTGTGTGTCTTTTTTGTCGCATTCTGCCTTCGTAGGAGGGTCCTCGAATGCAAGTCCTTTTGGCAGCAGTCAAGATCTCAGTTGTTATTTGTCAATTTATTGGTTCATATGCCATAGTTTCCAGCCACTTGTTCACTACTGCGTGGCCATCCAAAAAAACAACAGCGTGATGTGACTTTGACTATCCTTGTCGTTTCAGTATTCGTTTGTAAATGATCCATTTACTAAACTTTCCACCCCCAGATGTATTTGCAGAACAGCAACTAGCTTCTTCTAGTTGCTTGACATGGTCAGATTACTCAACAATATGTTGTCAAACCAAGGTGCCACATCAGGTGGAGGAGTTCTGGGTGGAGGCACGCACTAGAAATATCTAGAAATTTATTGGGTTTATTTTTTTTGCTGCATTTACTTTCCTTAGGGATCCAATCACCTTCTGAGAATGATAATGAAACCTAAACTACATTAAATTACTAAATACTCTGCTGGGAAGGTGATTCTTAGGGTATGTTTACTGCATGATACGGAGAAAGCGACGAGATGTGACGAGTTTGCGACGCACCACAGAGAATAGTTTTTGGAACTTTTGCCAAACATCAAGGCCCTTCGCAAATCCAAGCGTATGGTTTATGTACCTACATTTACCATAAAAATCATCCAAATGCAAGTAAGTACACCATTCCCATGGATCCTATCAACAATATTTTTCTATGTCTAAAAATATACTTGGATACAACATACAAGGAAATCCAAGTAATAATATCATGGCTGGTCAACCTACCCCCCTAAAGGAACCCCCCCCCCAGGAATTAGGGGCCTATTAAGGGTGCGTTAGGGAGGTAATTATCCACCCAATCCCCAAGCCGATGATCCAAGCTTACCACATCAGGTGGAGGAATTCTAATGCGCAGCTGGGTGAAACAAAGTCTAGGTGGTGGTTTCATATATCTTTTATTCCCACCCCTACCTGGTGAAGATTTCCCATTTTGACGATTATATTTTTCAGATGGGTTGAAACCACCAACTAGAAGTTGATTGATGATACCAGCAGCGATTTTTTTGTGGTGTTTTTTCTTGTATTATAGTCTCATTTTTGCGAAGCATGGAAATGTAGTACCTGTAAAAAACATACACTTCCCAAAACTAACAATTCGCACCTGGCAGTAGTTTTCTTCCTATAAAAAGAAACTCATCTGAACCAACCCCAGTGTTTCAGGTGCTTTTGCTGTTAGTTTCAGGGGGACGAAGTTTTTGATTAGATGAGTCTTAGAACAGATATGATCCTTTCCTTAACCACCTGCCATCAACAGGTGGCAGTGCCGCTTCTTCAAGTTCTGCAAGCTCCAGTTTCGGATACTTGTTCTGCAATTTTTGTGTGTGGGAATGGGTGGTTAGTTGATCGTGTTTCTATGTTGACCCTAGTAAATCACAATGTTGGCGATATGATTTTCATTTTTCTGATCTTTTTCTAGCAAATATTAAGTAGAACAGCCATGAGACTTATCAGCTAATCTACCATGACTGAATGCGTTCCAGTATCTACATGATACTCAGCTAATCTACAAAGTGCGGTTTTTCGGCGACAATGGTATCGCTCGGCTATACGTATTGAAGGGTACAAACGATGTTTCACAATGCTTCGAAGCGTTTGACCTTGATTTAACAAAAATCAACTACAACGCACTCTGCAAACAGCGAAAGAGCGAGAATCCGTGTTTAGTGAGTGAGGGAGTAAGTGAGCGAGAAAGTAAGAAAGAGGTATACAAGTCGGTAAGCATGAATGCAAGTATGTAGGTGAGTAGGTAAGAAATAAGCAAATAAGTGAGCGAGTGAGTAATCAAATAAGTGAGTGAGGGAGCGAGTACGGAAGTTTCTGAGCGATTGAGTGAGCAAGTACGTACGTAAGTAAGTACCTAGGTGAACAAGGGAGGGGGGTGAGGCGAACTTCCTACCAAAAGGTATCATGTTTCTTTTTCTAGGTTGCTGACTTTATTCAACCAGGAGACGCATGACTTCACGTGACAGAAACTTCTAGAGATTGCGATTGTGTTTTATCAAAGGACTCTTTCCGAAAACCCTTTATATATACATATCCTACGCCCCCTAAGTTTATCACAGCCCCTGACAAGCTACCATCCTAAAAGGAAACACGTCTTCGAAGCATTTTTTTAAGGGCTATCTTAGGCTATCTTACACTTTGGGGGATTAATTTTTGGCAAAGTGGATGTTGGTGACATATTTATTTTATTTGAAACTTGAAACTTAATCAAATGCATGTTAGAGGTCGTCATCAGAATTACCTAAGTACACTGGGCCTCAATCCAGTGATGACTTTTGAAGACTTCTCATACAGTAATGGGACCACGAAACCTTGTTGGGTACTTGGATTTACTCCTGGTTATACACTATTGCAACTTGGGTTAAGTAGGGTTTCTTGGGGTTATATCTCAGACACAACTAGGGGCCCCTTACTGCAAGTGTGCCTACCCACAAAGCAATGCTAATTTCCAGGATCCTTTGCTGCCTAGATTTAGAGCATCCAGGGACAGCATACATGACTACAGAAACAACAATTCCACTGCAATTCAGTGAAACAAGCAGCAGCAGCAGCAGCAGCAGCAGCAGCAGCGACAACAACAACAACAACAACAAGAACAAGAACAAAAACAATAACAAAAACAAGAACAAGAAGAACAAGAACAAGAACAGGAACAAGAACAAGAACAAGAACAACAACAACACCACCACCACCAACAACAACAACACCAACACCAACACCAACAACAACACCAACACCAACAACAACAACAACAACAACAACAACAACAACAACAACAACAACAGCAGCAGCAGCAGCAGCAGCAGCAACAACAACAACAACAACAACAACCATAACGCATAGTAAAGCTTAATAACTCCAGCTGTTGCTTGTTTGGTGATGTTGGGTCCTTTCATGGCATGTTTTTAAACAGAGCCAACTCACCATCAATGTGGGGAACACATCCCCCAACAACTAACACGGATACCCAAAATGATGGTTTGGAAACGGTGAACTCCCTTCAAGTATGGCCACATTTGGTATCTATGTTTTATTTCTGGGAAATATTTCTGTGGAACTTTTTTCCCCACCATTCAAATAGAAACAAATTCTTTTCCCAGTGATGAAAGCTGCAAAAACCTCAATGGAAGTTTTTTAAAAATTTTCCCAACCTGAGAAGTGATGTGCCCCCGTTTGACCTTGATCTCAAAAAGGCAGCTCTATCTCTGGCGGTAGCCTTTTTGCAGGTTTTTTGGCGGGTGGAAGGGTGGAGATGGAAAACGGTGATGTGGGCGCTCCTGTTCAAACAGAAAATGATCCATTCTTCAATTCCCAAAAAATATGAGGTGGTGGTTTCAAAAATGGTTTGTATAATTTTTGCCGCGGTCCTTTTGGAGATGATCCAATTTGACGATCATATATTTTTCAGTTCAACCACCGTACATGAGACACGTTTTTGTAAAATACCCTTAACGTTATAGAGTCAATATGTTTGCCGCGGAATTCCAGATTGTGAAGAGACACTGGTTTTTCAGGTTGTCATTATGAGCCAAATTTTGTGTCGTTTTGGTGCTTGTGTACAAGTGATAACCAATCCATGGAGGTGCTTCAGGATCTGATTATTGAAGAAATGAAAGTTGGCGGTGGCCACGAGTGAGTGGTACATGTTTGCTATTAGGGTGACTAATGGGTGACTATTTTCAGGGAACCTATGTGCAGCAAAACGTTTTCGAAATATTCTAAACTTCAGACACCGCAACTTGACAGGGTGAATTTGCAGACGGGGGTGCATTCTATTTACGGGAAATGTTGGGTTCACCACCCCCCACCGAGTAACAGTCACCACCAGGACAGTGCCATTGTTAGTAGGGCTTCCCAACTTAAACCTTTGCTTTTAACCCTTGTGGGGTCGGGGGTAACTTTAGATAATATGTATACACCCCCGAAAACAAACATGGAAACCTGTAAATACCACATCTTGGGAAAAAGGAGAAAACATCTAAAACAGAAATTTGTTGGGTTCCATGTTAATTTTTGGAAGTGCATTTGCAATTGATCCTAAGGATCCAGGTATGTCCTAAGGCCTAAGGAAGGGAATTCCCTTTACAGTTTACATTCCCATGACCTGGAGATGGGATTGAAACCATCAATCCTACTAGATCGGGAGGGGTCTGGATTCTTACGGCTTCCGCTTCCACTGTTGAAGAATGAGAAGATGGCCACACCAAGCAGGTATTGGCTCCAGTGCTGGCGCGCTTGGTGGAACACTCGCCATGAGCCTGGGGACTTGGAAATCAGACCCTTCAGAACGCATGGCTTTATTTGTAGGCTACATGATTTGGCTTCCAAATTGACCACAAAATTCGGGTGTAGGAATTGTTACTAGATAGTAACACTAAGAGATGACATTAGAGGAGCGATTTGCATTTCAGACTTTAGATTCGACTTAGACTTCGAGAATTCGGGCATCGGTTTTCTGTTGGGATTTGATCATCTAATACCTATAGGTGGTGGTTACAGTTTTTGATTTTCACCATTTGAGGAATTGATCCAATTTGACGAACATTTTTCAAATGTGCATTTTTGTTCACATCATACCACTTAAAGGGCACATGTTTTACAGGGAATGTCCGCTCCCTCCAGTTGGAGTGGAACGTTGGATGAAGCTAATCCTCTGAAGATGGGGCTTGTGGTGTTGAATTTCTACGAGAGGATTCATCAGGTCATGACAGATGACGTCTTAATACAGAGTTTGATCCAAAAGCTAGTGGAATTGTTTTTCTTGTCAAAGTTCAAGTTGTCTTCCCATAAAGAAAGGGCGTTTGAAGATGCAGGGAATTTTCCTAAGTGCCCTGGAATGTTTACCCAGGAACTTGGGGAAGATGAAACGACTATGGTTGGCACATGTTTTTTAAAAGAGCCAGTCTCTTTAGTTTAGGCTTGAGAATGAAGATGTTCTGTTCTAAGATCGGGGGTTTGTTGATCCATCTTAAGGCATACTTTTAAGGAGACCAGCCACTCTTATGAAACCTTCACCAATCCAATAGATCCAACGATATCGAACATGAAAGGAGTGACGCTTACAAGCCTTGAGACAGGTGACATGACATTGTTGAACCGTCATGGTGAGTTTGCCCATTGAATTTTCGGTAGTCTGTTCCCCAAGCAGCTTGTTGACATATCCGACACAACGCTGAGGTAGCGACAGCACAGGCAAAGGCTTGTTTGGAGGCGAGGTGGGTCGATGGTACAAACAGCCACTGGCAGGCAGGTGTCTAGTATGAAACCGTTGTTTCCTTGTTTCAATTCTTTGTATTTTCACCTTTTTTTTGCCCAATACTTGTTCTTCTCCTTTGGTTTTGAGTTTCTTTCGTTAATTTCAAAATGGTTGAAATGGATACCCTCCCTAGAACTGACATAGCACTTGAAAAATAGGTTTTCCCAGAAGGAAAGTAGCTTCGCAACCACCATTTTTCAGGGGCAAGACGTTAGTTTTAGGAACAGATAGCATTGCAAGTCCCATGAAAGCCTTGCAAGCGAGGTCCAACCTGAAAGGGATTTCATAAGATTTCTTTTAGAAAGGCATCACTTGGAGGATCATCCCAGTTAGTAAGTACTCGTAGTTAGTAACCCCCATTTATAAGCCATTTAGGCCATGTGGAAGGGGAATATCCCCAGTTAGGGGACTTACTAACCATGGTTACTAACTACTTACTAGATAAATGGGATGATCCTCCAAGCAGAACAGGAAGGTGCAACGCATGACGAACTCAACTTGAAAGTTTTCACCTTCTAACTGCAACATGAAAATGTTAAAACTCTACTCGATCCATACATGGACAGTGTCCGAAGAAGGTTTCAGGTGTTCTTTTTTCGAATAATTGGAACAAGGTGTTTATCTTTAAACTTGTTGAGCAGTTTGGTGAAAGTATAGAACTGTATAGACTTTGATCGCGGTGAATTAATTGAACCATGGGGAATCAACAAGAAAACACCTTCAAGGGTCTTCAAGAAACAATCTGGTTTTCATATGTTCGCTTCCCATGGGTCATATTTTCACCGTGGTGGTTACGATTGAAGTTTGAAAAAATATGACCAATGTTATACAAAAAAGAAAAACCGAACAGTGATGTAACAATGTAACGTTTCATTCACTGATGTTCTTTTGGTGGGCGTGGTGAACTTTTCACATGGAAATCTTTCACGATTTCGAATGCTTTTGCCCTATGGCGGAGGTGGTCTATCGAGCACTTTGCCGAGTTCTCCGGAGAAAGGTGGACCTTGCATCCTTGCATCAGCGGGCTGTGGGCGCAGTTGGGACTCAAAGTTTTGTGAAACACATGGGCTTTTAAATGTTCCCGGATGATTTGCCGGGATGTGCCCACAACTCAGCTTGTTTCATGTAGGGAAACTTTGGTACATGTACAAGTATCATGAGAAGGTGGTGGTTTCAAACCATTGTTATCATTGTTTGCACCCCGATCCTTCGGTGAAAAATCGCATTTGCCAAACACGTGTTTTTTCCCAATATATGTGTTTTGATCAGGGGATCTTCAACGAAATCAGTTTATGTTAGCATAGGTCATATTTTTGATTATTGATGATATGCCATCCGGCGAACGAGCCGTTTTTGATCTGGCGATGCAAGTATTTTATAGAGCGTTACCGCATCGCCATGTCAGGTACTGTAGCTGTTGGATAGGAAAAATTCATGTAGAAGTAGAACTGTATCAACAATATGTTGAACGGTTTTGTTGCTTTTAAGAGAACCATATGTTTTTTTTTGAAATTGAGAAATGAAAAAAAAATCTGGTTGTTTAGGTGGACCAGTAAAGTAAGATCCTGATCAGGCAGCCATTGTTACCCCAGGTAACAAGGGCTACTTTGCTTTGCAGTTCACCTTCCTGCGTGGAAAAAATCACTAATTTCCATGCCAGCCTTTCAAATGACGCAAGTCGGTCCTTAAAGAGTACTTAGCGTAACGACCTCAAAAAAGGGGCGCTCACATACCTGCAAGGAGCTGGTTCCTTATCCGGACTCTTTGGCGAAAGTGGGGGTCGACTCAGAGTGTCAGATGGGATGGTGGGAGGGGAAATTGATGAGATGCTGGTAAGTTTACTGGGAGGACCATCCCAGTTTTTCTACATTAAGTGGTAAGTTTTTTGTATATCGAAAGAGATCAACATCTTGGCCATTGAAACAAATGTGTAAATATACCTAACCATAGCAAATCTTAGGTAGTCCACTAGGAGTTTAGATGTGTAAATTGCCACGCATTAACTTTGAGGATGGAGACGTCGGTTTACGATGCTCAGAGATGACATTTGAGGGATGATTTGCACGGAAGACTTCAGACTTTAGATTCGACTTTGGGCATTGGTTTTCCGCTTGGATTTGATCATTCCATACTTAGGTGCTGGTTTCCATTTTTTAAGTTTCACCCCTATTTGATGAAATCATCCAATTTGACTACTATTTTTCAAATGGGTTGGTTCAACCACCAACTAGACAAGGGTATACGTTTTATCTTCTTTTCGTGCCTATCTATCTATTTACTTACCTTTCAAAAATATAACATGTAGCCAAGCAACATCCCATGAGATATTTGGGTGATTTTGGAATTCTGACCATTTTTCATGGCAAAATATATAACATCTCTAAATTCTCAGGAGTACGCGTTTGGGCTTGATCCTGTAGCTTAACAGCGAGTTTGCCCGTGAAAGCCATGAACTGCATCCCCAAGTTTCACCAACAACGTCTCTTCCAGGTGAGGTAGCCAGCGCCTTAACAGGAGCACGAGTTTCGGGGTGGATTTTTTGTTGATAACCATGGAGCTATATTCGTGGTACCGGTCAACCAATTGATTTCAAACGTCGTTAATTTTTGTTACCCTAGTTGTAGATATGTATTATTATAGGAAAAAAATCACTTACCCTGAGAATCCAGACCCCTCCCTAGAGTAGGATTGATGGCCTCAATCTTATCCCCAGAATAGGATTTCAGGAAAAAATCCCCTTCTTAGGACATACCTGGATCCTTAGGGTCACTTCAAGCAAAAAAACATATCTTGACAAACATATTTCCAACCGATTGGTAGTTGAACCGACCGCCAACTAGCTCAGCTTGTACCGGGTATGTAGGGCTTCTTCCGCGAAGAATCTTTTGTTTTTCAAGTTCAAAATGGAATTTTGGCGGTTGGAGTTTTTAGACTTCGCCACTGTGACTGTGGGGAAGCAAAGTCTCCGCACGACTTGGAATAAATAGATAAAACATGTCATGAACAATGAGTCATGCACCCTCCTGAAAACCAACATATCCCCTAACTTGACTTTTTGTTTTCGGTCCAATATGTTAGTTCCCTGAAGGGTACACTCGTAACTCCTGACTCATTCTTGGAAGGATCTCCTGCTCCATCCTTCACGGGCACCACCGAGGTGGTTGGCATGTGGGTCGGAGGGGATGGATCTTGATGTGTTCAGCAGCTCAGCATTTGGTTTAAATCGCGTGTTGTGCAGCTTGCAACATACATACCTCACACCACCAAAAGATTAGGATTCATAGTGCAAAGATCAAAGGGCTCTTGGGGAGCTTCCCAGTCCCGGAAAAATATAGGATAATGAGATCATTATTTGAGGAAGGGGCATTGATAGCAATTGTTACATCATTTGTTACGGCATGTTAGGGCCCGAACCAAATCTTTTTATATATGAAGGATTCTTGTATAGTACAATGATCACCCCTAAACTCTTTAAACCAGACAGCTTCCCGCATAGCTGAGGACTAGTTTGGGTGGTTGAAATGCTGTACTGTAGACCATTTTGAGATTCACGTTTTCCAGTGGTTTTAAGCAGGTTTCTGTCTATCAACAATAGATTTCAAATGCTCTACTTGATCACCTGAGTGGTGGAAGTCATGTTGCCAAAATATTTGCTTGTCTAGTAAGGGGATTTTTCCTGCTGCCGCATGAGGGTGTTTGGGTTGTCCTCAAGCATGCTTGGGAGGTGTTTTGGCCCTTCCAGAAGGCAATTTTTTGCAAATTGTTTTAGCACCGCAGGACGATGCAGCCACTGTAAGATTGTTTTTTATTTTTATATAGAATGTATAGATTTCAAATTTCCGTATATTTTACGTCTTTGTGGGGTTGGCGTCATGTTGTTGTCACACCAATGCCTGCATCAATTTGGAGACGTGTGATTTGTATATGCTGTATCCTCAGCCCTGAATCTCAACATCAGTTTGGCTACACTAGCGTCATGTTGCAACCCGTGGTATGTTCACGCTAGTTTTCAATTTGTTTACTGTAAATACCCTGTGAAGAGCTGTTTAGGGCCCTTCAATTTGAAAGGCTATGGTCATTGAAGCCTTGGCTAAACTCAAGCGTCATTTGCTGAATTTTCAATCCTTTTTATTATTCATCTTGGGCATCCACCTTAAAAACCGTGCACCTCAACAAAATACTTGGTTTGCCTTTACATGGGTAAAGATGCCCATTATGACTAATGATGTGTGTCAAAGGGGTTGACACCAGCAACAAGATAATCTTGGAATACCAATAGCTTCTGAATGTAGGGTCCAAGGAGCGTTGCCGATGGTGGATTCCAATTTTGTGGCGCCTATTGCCCCAAAGCAGGGTTGCAACCACCTATAGGACTTTGGTATAGTTTCCACCAGGATTAGGGAATCTGTTTTTTTTTAAAACTTGCCACTCTTACTATAGGAAAAGGGCTGCACAAAAATGGATGCATTGATTAAAAAGAAAACTTCCTTAGCTTTAAACGAGGCATCATGATGAATAATCCCAACCCCAACCCAAGCAATTCATCAGGGAAATCATCCCTCCAAGATTACCATGCACTGGCATCAAGTTTGACACCCCACCAAGATGGGTAATGACCCCTATACCCATAGGATCCATGTATGGTATATTCACCTACATTTGGTTAATTTTTATGGTAAATGTGGGTGAATATACCATACATGGATCCTATGGGATAAGGGACAATCCGTTTTACATGCACCTGTTTTGTTTTAAGTTTCCGCCACTCCTCGGCTTGAAACACTTGGCTCGACGAGTGCCGAAAAAATTGCATGGGAAAAGAAAACCAAGGCATGGTTCGGGGGGCCTCCAGTGCATAGGTATCAGGCCCAAAAGATCCCAAAACGCGAAAACAATCACCGACCAACACATGTTCAAATCAACATGCATTACCCGGACGCCCCCACCAAAACTGAAATGACAGTGGACAATTCCAAAACCGTGAATGAAGATGTACAATACCTCCTATTCAAAAATATAGGTGATATAGGTGATTTTCCAGCGAGTTATGTAACATAAACTCTGAAACTTCGATCTACTCTTCTGGGCGGAATTGAATTCAACTTCGAGGAGATGCTGCCGCTTCAAGAACAAATTGTCTTTCCAGGGGAACTTTCACGAAAAAAACATAAAAAAAAACAATCTTTGGTTATCTCACCCTCCTAAAGGTTTGGAAATGGTTTTTGGTTGTAACTACAAAAAGGGTGTTCAACACCAACCCCTTTGGTTATTTCACCCTCCTAAAGGATGGGAGGTCCTTGAATTTGTTTTTTTTCGCCTCTCATGGCCTATCGCAATGGACGATCATGATGATCCTGACGATCTTGCGCCACGTCGGCGGCGTTTGGGCCGCGGAAAGGCGGAGGCGGAGGCGCGGGGTGAGGGTGGTTGATACTGATTTTTAGGGAAAGGCCTTTGAGAAAAACAATATTTTGAAAGTGATGGTTGGAAGGTAGGGTTGGAAAAATTTGAGAATAGGCATTTAATTTCATGTATATACCCTCCCGAAAGTTCACAAACGATTAACCATTAACCATTACGTGCTGCTTCAAAGGATGTCTCGTACTCCTTGCAGAACATGGGCATGGTTCTCAGAAGGGGCAAAGGGTCCAGCTGCAGCCAGAGCTATGGCCGAAGATCGAAGTGGTAGAAGAGCAGACTCCGCCGCCGCCAGTTCTTCTGCACACACCATCACAGCCAAGGAAAAGATGAAAGACGTCCGGCCTAAGCAAAGGTGCTGAGCTCGTACCCCCATTAAGTGAATGGCATGAAATGGCGGCATCAGTACCCTCCCGAAAGTGACCATATTTGCTGAAGATCAATGGTTGGAAGATGTATTTCCTAATGATTTATTCAGTTCCTTTTCAGGGGACATGTTTGTTTTCAGGGGTTGAATTTAATTTGTTGCACTCATTTACCAATTTTCGCATGGTGGTTGTTCTTGATTGTGTTTTCACCTCGTTTTGATGGCCATTCTATTTCAAGTCGGTGAGTAGATTCATTCAGTCCCGACACTACAGTAGATGATGTATAGATTTCATGGGTGTGTCAACACTAGGAACTTGAAAGATGTCTTTTCACCATGTTTCTTCTTCCTTTCAAACCTCTAGTTAGGCATTTGCGGGTTCCTGTTTTTGAGACAGGGTAATGTCTTTATAAATGCAATCTGATTACGCAATATTACGCACGCACGCATGGGCTTTGAGCCTATGCACTCAATGTGATAACGCATTGACATCCAAGGGTTCTATGTTCAGCTGCATTTCAATCTCAAAAATCATTGTAATACTAGGTCCTGATTTCATTTTTCCACCCTACTCGGGAAAGAGTACCTACATAGTCATTTGATATTTTCTGATGGATTGAAGCCACCAAGTAGTACAGGTAGCAACGCAGAAGTGCATTATCTTTAACGCTGATCACGACAAGCACTATCCGACTATCCCATATCATCCATGTATGGTATACTTACCTACATTTGGTTGATTTTTATGGGAAATGTACCTAAATGTACCACTTCGATGGATGCTTTGGGTCTGATTTCCAAATTTACCGGTTCAATGCTTCAACAAATACTTTGCTTTCGGATGCACAAGACTTCTAAACGAAAAAACGTGATTGTTTCTATGTTGTATGTATCATTTCAATTCCATCAAGTTTGATAAAATATTTCCATAGCATCCGTGCATGCTATATTTACTTATATACATTTACCATAAAAATCAACCAAATGCAAGTAGATATACCATATGCCGATGGTATGGGTTTGTTATGTGGCTTATTTGTTTTGAAATGCGTGACCTTAACAAACCGGAATTTCTCCTTGATAGGCTGTTGTTCCAAGCATCGGTCATCTTTCCAAGAAAATTCCGACAGACTCAGGGAACATACCCCAGGTACCCCAATACAAATATGCTTTTTTGGTATGTTCCAGGGCTATGTTGAAGTTTTCTTAGGTTCTTGGACTATCAGAGCATACCACTTGGCAAAACATTTGGTATTCCGAGAAAAGACGAGTTGTTCAATCTTTTCCACTTTGATCGTGATATTTTTTTTCCTGACGTCAATTCCACGCAGAAAGTGCTTCACTTCGTAGTCTTTGGAACCTAGGTTTTTGCCTAAAATCTCCCGGAAATCGGTTCCATCGATTTACCCTAGGTATTTGGACCTCCCAAAGATACCTAAAACTACGATACCTTCTCAGGAACTACTTGGATGTTGAAGGTTAAAAACAACGTGTTGAACCGCACCCACTTCTGGGAACAGCGGGGTTGAACGGCGCGGTTGGCAGGTCAAGCGTCGACCCAAAAATCAGCTCCATGCTTTGTCCACGTGCCGTCGTGGTGAGATGCAGGTCCTTGAAAGGGTGATGTCCATATTACGCTCCCTGAAACTAACACATTGCCTCTGAAAAAATAGGTCATCCAGAAAGGAAATGGTTGTCATTTTCCAACCACTGATTTTCAAGGACGAAAATGTTAGTTTCAAGGAGGGGGTACTCACTTTTGCCGAGGCTAAATTGTTGGACAAGTTTTTGTGGGACTGGATAAAACTTCCCCCAACAAAAATCGACAGTCTGTAACTGGTTAGTTGTTTCAAATTTGTCCAATTTCCAAAATGGTGAAACCCTCACGAAACAAAGCACTCAAGAGGATGACTTTGAAGATCCAACCTATGTGAGGATATACTGTGGGATGTGACTTTCCAACGGGGTATGACCAGGAATTCGCATGAATTCTACTGTTGATGGCTGAAATCCTGCTAACCAGTTGAGGTTGGTAGTTTATCCCATTATTTACCTATAGGTTTTATACATCCAAACGGTGGTTTTCTCGCCGGATTTCTGAACTGTCAACTACGTATGAAGTTGTTAAGTTCCATGGACTTTTTTGATTACCCTCGGCAGCTGTGCGGAACAAGAAAAAATTGCCAAGGTTTTTTTGATCCACTCTGATACTGGGTCGTGATTTCAAATATGTTATATTTTCACCCCTACCTGGGGAAATGATCCAATTTCATTTATATTTTTCAGATGGGTTGAAACCACCAACTATAGTGATGTTTTTTGTCAAGCCTCTGTGACTTTTGTGATTCACCTGCAGCCGTAAAGAATTTCTCCAAGAATTTTGCTGGAAGTCAAGTCGGCTAGCAAGATAATAGTCCACAATTTTGGCGTGATTCAAATTCCCTACTACTTACTACTTAAAGTCCTAGATTCTCAGATGATGATTGGGGTTTGCCAAGCACCTCCGAAACGCATAGTCTTCAGTCTTTAGGTTCCATTACTATTCTCAGAAGGTGAGCCAGGATCCTTAGGGACTATATTATGATGGAAGTGAAAGGTTATTAAAATCATAGTCTCCACCAATTTTGGATGATTCAAAGTCCCTACTTAAAATATAGTCGTTCACCCTTCCACGCAGCAAATGACATGAAATTTGGAGTTGCAGGGATTCCCGTTTTTTTTGTTGGAGCGGGTCTGATGGCTTTTGATAGACATTGAATTGACAGGATTGTGTCCTTACCATATTGCCTTACAGTACCTGGATGTCCCAGGAAGTTAGTAAACCGTTATATATATCCCCAATATATTCATTTTTAAGTAGGTTACAACCCACACTAACCATTTATATACAAACTTCCTGGGGCATCCAAATAGAATTATTGTACTTCCTGTTCATCCTAACATTCTGAACGTTGGTTCTTCATGCGAGTGGCTCGCTATTCTCAAAACAATTCCAGAATCAATAGAAATCCATAGAAATCCCATGTGACGATTGCGAGGATAGTAAACTACCAGCTTGAACCGACTGTAACCATCAACTATATATGAAGTTGTGGATGCATGTTGGTCATGTTGGTGTATCTCATGAGGATCCATTTTATAAAGAAAGTCTTCTTATACCCACATTTTTGTCCACATTCACGAAACCCCATTGTTTTGGGAGGAGCGGTATGGTGATTCAAGAGAAGAATCTGCTACGTGCAGCGAAGATTTGAAGGAAAATAGTTTCATGGCCTCACTTTGTGGGTACCTCACGGAACGGTGCGAATGGAAGGGAGCCACATGAAAGAAGCTGTTTATGGTATCTAAAGTTCCCTCATAATAGGGAGCGTTTTGGAGCAAGTTGTCTAGGTTTCAAAGCACACCTGAAGTGATCGCGTTCCGGATTTGCAGTCAGGATTGTTTGAGATTTGCGAAGTCAGGTCTGTAAACTTGACACATCTTCTGTGACTCTTTGCTGGGATTTTTTTGAAAATAATACCCTCCCTGAAACTAACATAGCCCATGAAATTCCATCATTTTGATGGGATTTACCAGGAAAGATGGGGATTTTCATGGGCTATGTTAGTTTCAGGGAGGGTACACGACTATTTTTCAAGGTCTCCCATTCCGCCCAGGCTATGTTTACCAAGCTTTAGCAGAAACCCGCAGAGATGCCACGCTGTTTCCATTGCCAGCCCCGGCGCCAGAACAACATAGTCGCGACTCGGGTTCATGGCAGTGGGTGCTACAAGCTGGGACTCTCCTAGTTATAAATGGACTTACAACCCCTTATAAATGGCCTTATAAATGGGTAACTGGGGTTATAAACCTACTTTTTTGAGTTATAACCCTACTTATAACTGGTCGGGGCCCACCTTGTAGTGATGCTTTTTTTTGGAACTGATTGGGATGAAGTGTTTGACCACAAAACACAAACTGCAAAATTAACGGCTATACTTCACCTGAAAATCACTCGACACAAACCTTCAGTCTTGGGTTGATTCCGGTGTTTTTGGGGGGGTATTTTTTCAGATGGGTGGTGAAAATAACCCACCAACGATATATCTATATAGTCATGACTTCAAAATCCGCACTTCGTAAGGCCATCGGCCCGGCCAGTCAAGGCACCTTTTGAAATATGGAGCTCAAACGTGGATAGTTTTTTTGGGGCAAATTATAGCAACCTGGGAAAAGCCCAAATGGTGGTGGTTTCGTAAGGGATTTCCCCCAAAATGCCCTTATTTTAGGTCCTAGGTTTTGGGATTATAGTAATTTGCCCAGATATATAGTTTGCAAAGGAGTTTCCTTTTTGCAAGGAGTATTTTTAAGGGGTTGCATTTATTTGTTGAGTGTTGTTTTTCACCAAGCAAGATGGTCGTAGAAACTTCATGGTAGCATTGAAAAGGAGGAATTCCAAAAGAAGTTTTAAGCTGGTATTCTTCCATGTCCGGTATTACCCCAAGTTTTGAACAAATACATCTACCCTAAGAATCGTGGGATCTTAAAACTGACTATGAAGGATTCCAAAAAAGGGATCTACCCTAAGAATCGTGGGATCTTAAAACTGACTATTCTTTCACCCCTGCATTGCAGGGTTGAAGGATTCCAAAAAAGGGTAGGATATGTTACATGGATAGTGAAAAAACCATGGGCCTTGGAAAAGGTACTTCAATTCATAATATGGATAACCCCCAGAAATCCAACATATATACCAAAAATGGCCATATTTAAAGGGAACCACCTTTTCCAAACCACCCTTTTGGGTATCCATGTCAGTTTTCGGTGGTATATTTTGGGTATGTGGCTGTTAAACTTTCAGGAAGGAAACATGGACCCCTGGGACTTCGGAGATTTCCATTGGGTTTCCACCATCCGGTTCGACTTTCCTTTGAGAGTCGAGGTTGTGTACCAAATCTTCGTGATACCATGTGATACCTATGGATTTGTTGGAATTGTTTTTCCTTTTACCAAGAAATTCATCACCATAAATAGTCACCTTTTAAGAAACATATTTATGAATATGTTTGAAACATTTTGAAACTAGTTCCAACCATTGACAAGTCATATCATGGCTGGTCAACCAACCTAACCCCCCTTGACGTATGCTCCCAGAAATCAGTTTTTTTTTTCAGGGCCTTATTAAGGGAAACCAAAGGTTAATGTCACACAAGGATTTGGACACGTGAATTTCACTTCCGGTAGCCTAGGAGAGCCCAACAACCCAGATGGGCAGCAGCCCAGCACCTCGACTAGTCGGGCGACAGACAACGAAGGCGGGCCTTTGTTTTGAACGGTGGAGAGGGAAGCCCAACACGCACAATAGACAACCAACAATCAACAGACAACGAACAACAAACACCAAACAACAAGTAACAACCAACAACCAACAATAAGCTGTTATTCTTCCATGTCTTGTAGGGCGCAAAGATCCCCAAAGTTTGATTGGGGCCAGGGATTATTCATGTAGGAGATCTAACATTGGTAGTGAAAATGATGGGGCGTGGACAAGGTACCTCACTTTGTAAAATGGATATGTTGGGTATCCAGCTGTTAAACTTTCAGAGGGGAAAATGGACCCCTGGAAAAGGAGATCCCCTCAAACAAAGCAATTATTTGGTTTATTTTGTTCAAGGTGATTTTTGAATATTTTTGATCCATTTTACCACGGGATTTATCACCATTAGATTACCATCTACCGTATAGACATAACATTTAATATATGTTTGACACTATTGCCAACCATCAAAAAGTCGTGCAAGAATTTGGACACCCTAAGAATCCTGACCCCTCAAAAATGACTATTTTGAGGACCCGGACCCCTGCTATACAGGTTCAAACCCTTCCATTGGAGGGTCCAAGGATTCTTCGGGCAAGTGAATTTCACTTCCAATATCCCAGGAGAGCCGCCCAACAACCTTGGAGCTGGGCAGCAGCCCAGCTCCTCGACTAGTCGGGCGACAGCCAACGAAGGTGGGCTGGAGATGGAAGTTGTGTTGTTTGAAACATGGCACCTTCCCTGAAACTAACAGCAAAAACTGTTAAAATAAAAGGCCATCCCTAAAGGAAATGAATCATTTTCCAAGCACCGATTGTTTGAAGCAAACTGTGGAGTTTCAGGGAGGGTATCTTCTTCCCCTTCGGGGTTTGAGCGCAGGCCGTTTTTTGATGGACAAATGTGTTTTTTCATGTTTGCAGGATGGTTGGGCGTGGAAAGAAATTAGTGAAATTTTAACCAATTTGTTTGAATAGATTTAGCTTCCCTGAAACTAACACTTCGCCCCTGAAAATAGGCCATGCCGAAAGGAAAGGTTTGTCTTCCAACCATCCATTTTTAAGGGCGAAAATGATTTTCAGGTGCTATATTAGTTTCAGGTAGGGTATATAACCCTAAAGAATCATGAGATCTCAAAACTGATGATTTTTCAGAGATCCCAGAATCTTGTTATTTATCAGGGTCAAACTCTCTCTATATTTTTTTTGGGGGAGGGTCCAATGATTCTCACAAGATGGGCCCCTTATTAGATAGATATAAAGTTTCAGTTTTAGACTAATATAAAACCTTTAAAAATGGCCTTAGAGCTCTTAGATATGGGTAAATGACGTTACAACGCCCCTATCAGTGGTGTTATGTCAGGCCTACTTATAACTGGTTTTGGTGTCACTTTGTAGCTTATGTTCTGATGAAGCTTCATGAAGCTGCGCCACAGGTGCTCCGGGCGAGGTCTATGCGGGCAGTTGGCCAAAGGAGCTGGTCCAGAGTGGAGAGCACAACCTCCAAAAGAAATTTTTGCGTAGCTGGATCATATATGTTGTATGTTGTTATAGATTTGATATACCTCTTCCGCTGGAAGTCCAATTCCAAACGAAAAAATGAACTTTTTAGTTTAGGTCATGTAAGAAGGATTCCCTTCGTGGATTTGTTTCAGGTGATTTTGTTTTAATACCATCATAACTCACCATTTTGCACCACCATTTTGGTAGAATATGTGTTGGATTTGTTTCCCCAAGCATCAAGGCCACCCAAACGATTCCGTAAATGGGAAGTTACGGCCACCTGAAGGAAATTCCTTCATAACCACTACCGCCTTCTTTCCTGCCAGGGTGGCCTTTTTGGGTAACTGGAATGACCGAACGGATTTGATGGCTTTTTGATATACATTTCTCCCATAATCATGTTTTTTTTGTGGAAAGTTACCCTAAATGAAAGGAAACAAATATTGGAGACATACTTATTTTCCACTGAACCATGATAATGGGAGGAAGGGTACTAAATCTGCATTTTTTCTTTCAGTTGTGTTTCCCTAGCTGGTTTAGGTCACCTTCGTGACTTGCAATTACATGTGGTTTTATATTTGTTGCCGTGGTAAGCCACCATTGGAGAGATATGTTCCTCCAACCTACCAGCTCAAGTTGATATCTCCTTACGCACCGACGGAATCGAGACCACCAGAGAATTCGCAGCTTCATCGACTTGCTCAAAAAGCACTCATTGCCATGCCGATCAATCTTCTTTTAGATTTGGGCAAACGATGTCATTCTATCTTTAAATTTTGGTGGATGTAACGGAAACTGGTTCTAACAAAGCGAATAATTTGGGTAGGTGATGTTTTTAATCACTTGCCCATGGCTTACGATAATTTACCTTGATGATCCTTGGTGTGCTTTGGTCCACCGTAAACCCATAGATAACCATAGTCTGCTCATACTTATCCATAGTTGAACTATATTTCACCATAGTTTCCCTAGATTTCTTTGGAATGCTCAGTGACACCCGCACCCGCTATTAAGACAACCTTCCAGGTTCGGCCCTAAAACCAGTTGTAAGTATAGGAACTCCAGTTACCCATTTATTTTCGGCCATGTATAGGGGTTAGAACTCCATTTATCACTAGTAGGCAGTAGGGTTTCACCTTGTGAAGGGCCCCCGAAAACTACCATGTCCCCTGAAGAAAAGTAAGACAAGGCTGTCCTATCCCATAGCGCCATGTATGGTATATTTACATCATAAAAATCAACCACATGCAGGTAGGTCTAAATGTACCATATCTGGAAGGTATGGGTATTGAAATGGGTCCTTTTTAGGAGGACTTTTGTGAATTTCCCGGTTGTGTAAGCACATTTTGGGTAAGCTAACGTATAGCTGGCTGGAAACCCCACCATTTGGCCAGATGTATGTTGCAAAAAGGTCAATTTCCATTGCTATCTTAGTTTCCCAAACTTCTTCTTTTTGGATTCTAAGGTTGTTTCAACACACCTTTAGAGCACACCTTTACCAAATCTTTACCAACAGGTCTAATAAAGGGATTCCTTTCATACTCTCCAAAAACCTCCTGAACAGGTGTTTTAGGTATGTTTTTTCGAGGCCCAGTCATACCTCCAACCCCAAGGTATTTGGAAGCCTAGGGATAGTTGTGCCATGTCCGAAGGAGCTGGTGGCAGCTTTGGAGGCTGAGAAGGTGGAGGCCTTGATGGGAAGAATTCTGGTTGTTGATTTTTCCCGCGTTTTTTTTTTGTTTGAAGATAAACAGTGGGGAAACACAGGCCAAAACAAGATTCCTATATAGACTCTTGCAAAAAAAATCCGGATGGAACTTGAAAAAAAAGTTGTTCAATCTCCAAACATCTCTATAGTTTTTTGGGGGTTACACTACATGTAAACCTTGGTGGTGGTTGAAGACAGATTTGTGGAATGTTGTTTGGGACATTCGATCCAATCTGACTCATGCATATCTTTCAAATGTTTTCAACAAGGCTAACTTAACCAATGTTCTCGGGCTGTGAATGGCTATATAGCTGGATTTCTTCTTTCAACGGGTCACAATACTTCCTCACAAGGCACTTGGAGTTCGGAGTAGGGGTTGTGATCGCAACTTTCCAAATACACAAATTACAGCACCAACTAGAAATCCTTTGAACATGATTTTTTCCCAGGGAAGATAGAATAAGGCACCAATCTAGGCCCAATTTTAGTAGCAAAAAGTGGCGCATCATATTTCTGAGGTGCCCTTCAAACTCAAGCAACAACCAGGATTGAGGATCGAGCTTCATCTAGGTTTGATACACTTCTCGGAAGACCTGTCCAAAGGGGCTACACTCCTGAAGTCTAACATGTCCCCTTCAAATCAATGGTTGGAAGATGTATTTCCTGTTAAAAGAGTCCCTTTTAAGGGGACATTCGTCAGTTTTCAGGGGTGTATGTTTTGTTTAAGGCAGGGTACTGCCCCGAAGAGTTCTTCTATTTTTGGGGGGTCCAAATGTTTATCCACAAGTGACTCCTGGGCTTTGGACGACTAGTCAACGTCAGGGGTGATTCAAAAACCCATCAAAGAGAAAATGAAAGGATGCAACATGTTAATTTCGACAAAAGTTCCTCTAAAATGGGTAGTTCCAATTACATCATAGGTGTAATTACCTTTAAAAACATTACACCACAAAAAGCATTACACATTTATGTTTGGTATTTTTTGGAAAAGAAAAGTTCCTCTAAAAAATTGTGCCATTAAAGTTTTGAGGTGGTATTGATAATCTAGCACCTCTTAGGACTGATCCCTATTTTCAGGTGGACCTGTTTTTGGGGCTTTAGTGCGAAAACCCGGCGACAATTCACATGGAACACAATAATCAATGGAGGTTTGCTTCAGATGATGTTCCTTTTTCAAGTGTAGGTGATTTTTAGGTGAACCTTCCGGGGTCTAACCGGCCGTTCCACCGGAGTTGTGTTGAGATGTTCAGGACTCAGCCGTCTTCGCCGCCCTCTCCAACAGCGACGTCGCCCAAGAGAAGAACACGACAACCTCGTTGCCTCAGGTTTTTGGGTCCACCATGGCCGGGGTGGTGAAAAGGTGGTTAGATTCCTTGAAACTCAGACTTTTGTACCCGATAATTGATGCTTGGAAAGACGTAACTCTCCGTTTTTTGGGGACCAAAGTCATATTTGTTTAAATTTATATGTTATAGTTTTAGGGAGGGTGTGTTTGTTGAATCTTCTTTTTTCTTGATGATATTGACATCCCATATGCATCTATCCATGGAATGTAAATTCCCATTTAAGTTCCGAATATGTTTGTTGGACACTTTTTCCCAAGCCTGGATAGAGAAGGCAAATCGATGCGAAAGTTCATGCCATTAACTTCAGGAAATGTTTTGTAATCCAGGCCCCAAACGTTGAAGGTCACCAGCCCACCTTTGAGTTTGGGGACACGGATCCCGAAAAAAGGGTCGAAGGGTTACCATGTTAGTTGCGGAGGCCGATTCTCCCCGAGTACCGGAAGAAGAGCGATTCTCCGAGGCGACGCTGGAGAAAAAAAAAGGTGTTGCTTTCAGGGACCCAACCCCCCCCATGCCACCTTTCCAGGGAAATAGCGGGCCTGAATTCGGGATTATGAAGGGAAGATATTTCGATTAATAACATGTTAATAACTTGACTCGACTTAGCCCCTTAATAAGGCCTTATTTCTGGTCCTGGCGGGAGTGGTGACATTGGGCAGTGGGCGCCGTGAGAACTTCTCCAGGACTTGGCGGTGGACCTGCCTGTCAATACCATTCCGGACCCTCAAAGCTTGGAACCTTTGCAACAGCTGGAAGTGGGAGTTGCTGATGCATGGGGTGGGAGGAAACCATAAGAAACCCAGAAAATTTTGAGGGGCTTTTGCTGGGGAGGGGAGGGATGCGATGTTTAACCTTGGGAGCCTTTTGAAATCATGAAATGGGAACTTGCTTTTGGGCAAGCAACGCTTCATAGGATGGGATTGCGGGTTGCGATCATGTTCATCCTTTTCATGGGATGGAGCACAGGTGTTTTGATTTGAATATAACTTTGAAACTAGAAACTCGTGTTTTTCCAAGAAAGTTACAACACACCCCAGGCAATCCCCCTACCCAACTATGAAAGGATTCCCTTTACAATCTGTTAGTAGGGGTGTGTTCCAAAGGCGTGTTAAAACAACCTTAGGGTTTTGAATTGTTAGTATATGATTTGCCCATGATCTATCTTGGTCCTAGTCAATGCTAGTCACAACTTGTCTTTGTTTTTTGTCCGAATATTGTTTAGCTGAGTTTCATGGGAAATTCAAAGTGCGAAATCATCTTCCAAACTTTCATGATGTTGGGGAGTTTCAGAGGTTATTTTTTGTGCAGCATTTTCCCATAGGATCCATGGGACTGGTATAGTTACCTACATTTGGTTGAATCTTCATGGAAAATGTAGGCAAATATAGCAACCCCATGGATCCCTATGGTTTGTACGGTTGAGATAGGAATCCTCCATTTTACTGTAGTTGCTTCTTGGAAGGGAGCGAGCCAAGAAGCAATTGGGGTATCTGAAAATCCTTATATTAATCATAGGGAGAAAAGGATTATGGTAGCTAATATAGCTATACTACACCCCCCCAGAAGTTGCGATCTAAGCGCCTTGCTGTTGAGTTTAAAGGATACTTCCATTTTTATTGGATGATGTTTTTATCTTACCTTGGAAATTTGGATATATATACTTCAAAAAAAGACCCGACTCCTTCATGACTGGTCAACCGGTCAACCTACCATCACCCCCACCCCCCTAAGGTACACCCATCCCAGAAAATAAGGCCTTACTAAAAGGACTTACACCCCCAAAAACAAACATGGAACCTGAAAATGGACCCTTGGAAAAGGAGATTCCTATTTGAAACCAGCATTTCCAGGTTCCATGTTGAATTTCGGGGGTGTATTTACCATTAGTTTTCCTTTATACAGCCTTATTGATCCCGTGACTCCTCGGCGTTTCTTGTTACACCTTCAGGAACTGAGTGAAGTGCCGACTTCACCGGTAGGACGAGGTGGGGAACGTTTCAATCCGTCAAGGGCTTTGAAGGATTCAGAACCTGTCATCATTGGATTCGCGTACCAGTGGGGACTATGGTTAATACTACATATCACCTAAATGAATGACCCTGTACTCCCGAAGAAAACTAACATTTTCACATTTTTCACCCCTGAAAAGAAACGATGGTTCCAAGACGACCCTTTCCTATTGAATTTGTTTCTTTCAGGGAGACGTTTTGAATTTGTTGGGAAAGTCAAGATCAGGACAATCGTTCCAAAATGTAAACAATATTAAGAAATACGCTTGGCCGCTTATTCGTACGAAATCCTGCACCAGTTATGATAGGATGCACCAGTTATGATAGGAAGTAAAATCGTATTTTTTTGTTTGCGTCCCATTTTTTTGCAATGGCCTTAATCATGAGCCTTCAACCATCCCCGCGTCGAGAAAAAGGTTTTCTTGAACCTTAAGGCCTCCCACGATCCCTCCAGGCCTCGTGGCAGACGTCAAGGCGCCGAAGGCGAAGGAAGCGGGGAAAACTTCGAGGTCGCGGTGCAGTTGCGGCATGTGTTGCTTGGTGGAATTAAGGAAGGCCCGGAGGTGAAACATGTGAAACAATGTGATATATGCGAAAGGTGATGCATAAATCGAAGAAATCAAGGTTTTCGGTACAAGGTGGGCCCCTACGATCGTTATAAATGGACTTATAACTTATGGGGCCCTTATACATGGCGGTATACATGGATAACTGGGGGTACAACTCCTATAAGTGAAGTTATAATCGTACTTATAACAGGTAGGTGCCCACCTTGTAGTTTATCCATGTTTATCCCTTAATTTTTGATGGGCGGGGTTTAGATTTAAAAAGGTTCCAGGTGCCTATTTTTTGGGATATTTGGAAGAAATCAAAGGTTGGAGGTTCATTGTGGATAGCAATATGCCCCTGGTGACAAACTAACATGACTGGTTGGAAAATCACCTGAAATTTTAATAGGAGATACATCTTCAAATGATTGGTTTTCCATTGTCATTAGTTAGTTTTGTGGGGTACATTTAATTGTAGCTACTAACTGTACTCCACAAACTTGGACACTTGTTACTTACAAGTCTAGCTTCATTGCGAAAGGAAGGGATGAACAGTGTGGGGCATCTAAAATCCCTATATAGGAAGATACCCCCCAGGTTTCAATCAGCACATCTTAGAAGAAGAGTTTTGGAAACATAGAAACATGGCTCAAATTGTAGAAATTTATTGGTTTCCTCAAGCTTGATTCCCGTTGTCCTAACGCATCCAGAAAACCACCGCCGACCTCCCGGATAGGAAAAAAAACCCTGTCAAAAACATCACGGTTTTTGTTCTCCCTCCCCGAAGTTAAAAACTAGATGGTGGTTTCAAATATTTTTGATTTTCACCCCTACCTGGGGAAACGATCCAATTTGATGAGCATATTTTTTTAAAGGGGTTGAAACCACCAACTCGAAAAAAAAAAAATCCTCATCCAGGGGTGGTTGAAAAATAACTCTGTCTGACAGCTGAGGTGCAGATTTTCCATTTTGTACAGCTCATTGTCCATTTTTAGTTGCATGTTTAGCATTGGTGGCAACTCCTGTGTTGATGATCCTTTTATGGCCTGGGATTGTTCCTTGGAGAATGGATGGACCATGGGAGGGGCTTCGTGGACTGTGGCTTGATAGACATGCTCGAGAAGTACTTTGGGCCAGTGGGTAGTTGTCCAATAGGATCCATATCAATGGTCTATTTTCCTACACTTATCATAAATTTAAGCATGGAGCATAAGGGTTTTACTGAAATGTGATACTTGGATTTTTTGTTATAAGGTGTTTTTTTGTGTAAAGCCTCTATATGTCATTGTGGTTTTTTTGGGTCGAAGTTTTCTGCAGGCATTTTTTCAGCAAACCTATGAATCCTAGGACCTCAAAACTGGATTAGTTTATTTTATATTTTTTCAAATGCTATTTTGAGGGTCTATACAGGTTCAAACATGTTCAAACCCCATCCATGGAAGGGGGATTTTTGGGGCATGGTGAGTCTAGCGCGACTTGGCTTAGATCAAGATGTGATACAATCCTTCCTCAAGTTGTACCCAGTGGCTGAACAAAAATGATACGAATTGCTTATGGTACCCTTTTTGTTATCCTTTTTTACTGATCCTGCTGCAAGGATTGGAGAGGACAGTTAGGAACAATACCGGCTATTGGAGAATTAAACGGATTTAATCAATCTCAGTTGATTTACGGTTTCCTTTTTATGTCGGATATATATCATTAGTATACTTATGCACTACCCTTTCAAAGGACACTCTCTCATGTAATGTTCCAACTGATTTTGTTTCTCTCCTACCATAAAATTTATTCCACCCTCCGAACTTCAAAATCCAAACAAAAAATCCCGTCAAAACGAACAGTTCACACCTGAAAAGAAAGGAGATGGTTGGAAATTCATCCTTTCCTTAGGGGCTTTTTCCCAACCTGGTCAGGTGGTGCGAACTGTTTGTTTCCCCCATTGGGGGGTGGATCGCGTCTCCAAGGTCATCAACAACGATACCTCCGTCTTCTTGGAAGCGGTCTCTTGGGGCATATTTTCAAACCGCCAAACCACTGGAGTCCGGCGAAAGAACATCGTTTATTTTTCGTAAGACTGGAATGGGAGTGGTTATAGTGGATGGTGTGTTTTGTGAGATTTTATGTGTTTTGTAAATTTGCTTTAATTTAAATTTATATATGTTATTTACATTTTTTGTTTATTTATTTATTCATTTATTTGTTTATTTATATATCTATTTGTTGATTCATTTATTTGTTTATCTTTGTGTGTGTGTGTGCGCCTGAAATTTCAAGATATATTTCAATTTACACCAAAAAAAAGTAAACACTTATTTATTCATATATCATATATCTAGCTTGATCTTCTTTCTTGATCATTTTTTCCATATAGGTATGCAGATATGTTTGGAAGTCCTCTTGTCTTTAATGCTCTACCCTTCCCTCAGTTTCAACATCGCTACTCCGATTTGTTTCCCTTTCAACTGAGGACAGTCGTTCCTCTGCTATTCGATCAGCTTACTTAGGACCTGGGTTGTTTTTTGATTTCCAAGTTGGGTTGTAGTTGTGCTCCTTAGCCCACGATTCCAATGGCAAATCAAGGTTTAGTTCGGGATTACACTCCAGAAATGGAAGGGTCCCGTTGCCCATCGGGGGTGTATTTCTACTAGAAATGTGTCAACCCTGAGGGTTAGATCCAATGGATGATGAAGGTCACATCTTCCCCCCATAGGAAAAAAACAAATAAAAGGCCCATTGTTCAATGCTTCATTGTTCACCAACAGCTTGTGAAGGATTTTTTTTGAGATGGGCAATTGGAGAAACCTGAAGTAAGATATTGGTAGGTTTGATATGAAACTGCAAGCAGTATGATGATGATCCGGACTTTGTCAAAGGTTTGATGGCTTTTGCGTTTCTGTTTTGTTTGTTTGTTTTGTTTGTTTGTTTTTTGTTTTGGTGCGTTTGTTTGCTTGATTGTTTGTGGGCTGGCCCTCCCGGAAACTAACAGCAATCCCCTCAAAATTGATGATTGGAAGATGATCCTTTCCTTTTGGGGCAAAAGGCCTATGTTCAGCGGTTTTTGCTGTTCATTTCTAGGAGTGCAACTAATACTTGGACCAAAACAAACAAAACTAGGTGGTTTCAAATATTTATTAGTTTCACCCCGATCCATGCAAGAATGATCCACTCTGACCTGCGCATATTTTTTATATTTTTCGTTTTGTTGGACCACCACCCAGAACATCAATATTTCGGACTACAAAATCAGGGGCCCAAGCCTTTTTTAAGCTAATTCCTAGGTGACATTTTGAAGGTTCCTTCTCCCTACTTGGATGTCCCAGAAAGGAAGTTAGGATCAATGGTCAGGATCAGTGGGTTATAACCATCCTAACTTCCGGGAACATCCAAGCAGCCGACGTCCCACAGGAGCCTTACCATTCCGCGATCCAAGCGTAGAGTCGCCGAATGGCCGACGGCTCATGACGGGTTTGATGCCACCGATTGATGTGGAGGATATGTACAAGACACTTGAGCAATGGAAAACATCCTGGTTGTTGAGGATTTATAGTGGGTAGGTTATACTTCCCATTTTACTCCTATATATAGGGATGATATTAAGCCATTTTAAAGATCCTTATTAAACAACCAGAAACATGGAAAGCAGGAGGAATGAAATTTTCGTGGCTCTCACGGCTCAGCTGCCAAGGAAGCTGAAGGTCACACACCCTGAAAACTAACATGGACGATGGTTCAAACCATGGTTTACCACAAGTGTTACCAGATACTGTTGGTGGAAATCCCAAACAACCACCTGAGATGTATAAAACCCTGGAAATTTATGGTAGATTCTCTCCATATCAACTGGTGCTGGATTTCTGAACCATCAACAGTATGTTTGCTTGGCTTTGTTTTTTTGGTCGTGACTTTTTGTTTTTTACACCATGGTAAATCATCATTTTGCGCCACCATTTGGAAGATGTTTTGGGAACTTTTTCCAATTATCTAACAAACTAATCCCAGGACTGAGCTGCCAAGGAAACTGAAGATGACCCAAACCCTGAAACTAACAACTCGCTCCTGAAAATAGAACCGAACCCCAAAAAGAAACCCATCTCAACCAACCCCAGTGTTTCGGGTGCGAGCTTTTAGTTTCAGGTTGCTACAGGTTCACTCTTCCTACTCTCAGCAGATCTCCAACTAAGAATCCCTTGATTGGGGGGTTCCTAAGATAGGCTTAAACACCCAATACTACACCTTCGAAAACTAACGGCTGGATACTCAAATTTTTCGAATAGGTGATTCCGGCTGGAAAAATATGGCCATTTTTGGTATCAATTCGTGAATTTCTGGGGTGTAATCATGGAAATAGCCGGCAATTTTGCTGGTGGATGGTGATGGTTAATATAGAATCCCCTCAGGCCATCTATTTCTTCTTCAGGATGCTGGCATTCGGGGGCACCCTTGAGTTTTTTTAGTTTCACACATGTGTTTTTGTTCATGACATGCAGTACTAGGATGTCCCAGGAAGTTAGGATCAATGGTTAGTAAGTGGCTTAAAACCTATTTAAAAATTGGGGAATGTTGGGGTTATAACCCACTGATCCTAACCATGTACTCACTTCCTGGAACATCCCTCCCGGAAAACCTGTTGGATACGATGAGGCTCAAATGCCTGGTTTAGTTGCCATGCTTGCAACTGAAACCTTATGGATACATAGGGTTTGCTGGAGTGAAAAATTTATCATTTACAACTAGGGATTTCCGAACCCCTGACTTTTCGAGGTGATGCTACCCCTCAAACAAAATCTTACTAAATTCGTGTAATTTCCTGAGAAAAGCATGTTCATGCAAGTATGGTTTTGGTTTCACTGTTTGTTTGTTAAGTTCTACCCGGGTCCTTGGGTGACACGATGTTTCTCCAAATTTCATTTGCTTCATGTCGCAGAAACACCGCAAGCAAACACCCCTCACAGCATACCGCAAGCCTGAAAACATATGGGTTGTTTGGGGTTGGGCAGATTGGGGATTTTACTCCTGTTCACTGCTCCTCTAGGCCTTTAAGACTCACATTAGTAGTTTATGAAGTACTCCTGCACTTTCCTGTTGTTCTAGCACGAAATATGCACAAAATGCCCAGATGTTTGTTCTTCACATGATTTTTTTTGCTTTGGAAACACCTTGTTGCACAGAACTTAGGATGGATAAATTGGTCTTGTACTACAGCACTAGTGATCCAAAAGGCCTACTTCAGGTGTTTCGGAGAGTTTTTTTGGGGGAGGATGGGAGCCAGAAGATAGGGGATGTGATGGTCATTGTTGTTGGTATATGATGATGTGGTACACCTAGTCACAAGGTGTTTTAGGCGCATATTTTTGGACCCCTCCCCCGCACATACTTGGATGCCTAGGCAAAAATGGGCACCAAAAAGATAAGGGAATCTTTGGTAGCTGGTTTCAGATCGGATAGTGCTCATTGCTGGTGGCTGCTGGGTAATCACCACTATTGTACTAACGGACCCTTATTGACCTTCATTATCCACTCTTAAATTGTTTGATGTTTGGACCCATATACTTGGATGTCCAAGGAAGTTAGTATACTGTATTGATATGGTTCCATTATGTTTAATGTCCTTCATGTATCGCAAATCCTTATGTTCTGTATGTATTTGCTCGGGAGAATTGTTGTTTCACCTGTGGGTTTGGACAGGTATCTAAACTTCCATCTTTCAAGCGGCCATCATCATCCAACTTGAATGTACCCTTCACAAAAATACCCTCCCTGAAACTAACATGGCATAGCACCTGAAAATGGACGGTTGGAATACGATCGTTTCCTTTTAGGATGGCCTATGTTCAGGGGCGAATTGTTAGTTTCAGGGAGGGTAACACCTCTTCCCTGAAAATCAATGGTTGGAAGATGAAGTTCCTTTTTGGGGCTAAAGACCAATGTTCAGGGGCAAACTGGCTGTTAGTTTCAGGTATTTAATGTATTTGGTGGTACCGGAAACTCATCAACAGTGCGAACTCCACATACTTGGAGGATCATCCCAGTCAGTTGGTTAATAACCATGGTGATCGTTTTCGTCCCCTAAGGGATCGGGTTGTTTCCCTTCCAAACGGCCTAAACAGCTTATAAATGGAGGTTACTAACCACTTACAAGTCCCGGGATCATCCTCCTCACAAAATCTCCCCAACCAGGAGAAGTTCCTCCGTCCCATGCGTGCCTTAGCAACTTGGAAAAAGATCAGTCTGACTGACCTTGGAATTTAGGTCCGGGTTTCAGGACATGTCAATCTGTGGTTTAATAAGGGAAATGGGACCCCGGCTATTTCAGGGAAATCTAGGTTGGTGACATATTATTTCAATTGGCCGCATGTCAATATTGTCAATGAAATGAGCTTTGTTAAAAACAGGGGTCATCAAATTATATACCCATTTTGGTGAGATCAGACATTACAAATCTATGGCAATTTTGAAGGATTTCCCTTATAACAAGGCATTGTTTGGGTTGGTCACATAATGACCCGTATTATGACCCCTGTAAAAAGGGAGAAAGGAAAAACCTACTAGAAAATCGAGGCTCATCATGATACAGTACTCATGATCATGTCACTATTTGTCACCATCAGCTGCATCATCATTGTTTCCTTCATTTTTTTTAAATCGTCAGCATGGCACTATCATTGTTTTTGTCCTTGAAGTCGTTTTGACATGACTCACATATTCAGTTGCCACCAGCCAGCATCCTGGGTGGTTGCGGGAGTGGCTCAAAGGTATGGGGATTTTTGGTGGCTCAATTGACCCAAGGAGCTTGACATCAGAGACGGTCCCTTGTATCAGCGTGTCTCTTGGCTGGTGTAACATCCAACTTGAGGCAGAAAATCAACATCCAACTTGAGGCTTGATTTATAAGAAACCTAGCCAGCCAGAGACTGGAAATCATGAAACAACTTTTTTTTCCATTTATTCTTCATTTTTTCTAGCCGCTCGATGTGATTGGTGGGTATGATTTTCTGTTTCTTAAGTCAACGATGGGATCATTGAACTTCATCATTTTTTTGGGGCATTGCGCCGGCTCATCTTCCTGATCCAAATCAAGTTATCGCAGGAACCAACAGGGACGAACTAGAGCCAACCAACTACTCATAATAACCAGGCCTTCATGGGACTGCAACTAGGCGAACCTTCTTCGACTAAACACATTTAAAAGACAGATCCAATAGATGCTATGTTTAAGTGAACCGGTCTCTTAAATAAATGGCATCTCCCCCCCAAAAAAATCAAGCAAAGTTGAGCCGGCCTCTAATTCTCCAGACTCAAAAACAATATCTCGAAAAAACAAACATGAAAAACGTTCCCCCAATTTGCCTTTTGTTCGTTTTTTATAAATGCCTGGAAGTCAACGACGTCAACATGTGTTAAACACAACCCACCCGGGACGCGATCGTCGAAGCAACGCCGAGACGTGTCATGAATTGTCAACTCCTGGTCTTGGTGTGGTCTGCGATCCTGGGCATTCCGTGCCTTGGAGTTTGCATCACGGCACAGGTTCACCCCCCAACGCGGTGAGGAACATTCCATGGCCTTAGGCCGAACGGTTCAGGGATGAAAGGATGGGGAATTCTGTGGGCATATCGATTTTGAATTAGATTATATTTGTCAGGACAGTCTTTTTTAGACAGACTTTTTGGAAGTTTTTTTTGGCCCCTAAAGATTGGGGGAAGATGATCAGATGATCCTACATTTCAAGATGACTATGGTTCATATTTTTCAAATGGATGGCTCAACCACCAACTGGAATAGATATAAGAATTTGACTGTTGCCGCTTCCCCTTCCTAAATGCGGGGGAAAAAGTATAGGACCTAACAAAAACGCAAGACCGATCATTTACATATCATGACTGCAGGTTGTTTTTCGTTTATAATATATACCCTCCCTGAAGCTAACAGTTCGCACCTGAAAATAGGGCCCCCCCTGGAATTTCGGAGATTCCGAACTTGGAAACCACCATTTTTAAGGGCGGACTGTTCGTTTCAGGGAGGGTACCCTCCAAAGGAAAAAACTGCAGGTCGACAAAATGCTTCCCAACTTTCGAGGTTGGAATTTGGAAATGAAGAATTGAAACTCCATTTTTTGTGCAGACATCTTGTAGCCAGATTGATTGTTTGATATCCCAATTCGAAAGCTATTTCTAGGTATTTTTGAATTAATGATTTGAACAAAAAACAGGGTCCCGAAATTTTGGATCCCTTGAAACAGGGTCTCATTTCCTACATCTTTCTAGTAGTGTTTTGGTCAAAAGTCGCCTTCAAGAAGGGAGGAGTTTGCACCTTGCAGTGAAAAGCATACGCTCCATGGAACGAACATATCCCACCTAGGGAAAAGGAAAATCATCGACTCCAAAGTGCCGTTTGGTAGGGGATATGTTAGTTTTCAGGTGTGTGTATTTTTTGGAGGAGGTTTTCTGGGTTTGGTTGGATGTTTTGGTGCTTTGTGGACAGTTGTTGGGGTTCGGATGGATTTTGGATGGACCACCAAGTTTGAGCTGGTTTTTTACCATGATGTTGCTGAAGGTTGCTGATACATGATTTGAAAGCTCCCAAAAGTTGGCTGGATTGTTTGAACAATAGCGGCACGGCATGATCTTAAAAGCACCGGAAAAAGAAACAGTTGGTTGAACAGTGCTGATAATTCTGAAGGATCTTCTTAAGGTAGCTAAATGGGCAGTGACTGGAAACCCTTGGTATCTATAGTTGTGATTGTTTTTTTTGGTTGATTTTTTGTACGGATCCTACCACGGGATTTATCACCATTACAAGCACCATTTGGGAAAATATGTGTTCCAAGAAGTTTAAGCAAATCCAAGTCTATAGATAGTTGCAAATGTTTTGCCCGGATGTTGTTTCAACTCTCAACTTAAGTGACTGCATCTCCAGCTGAAACTCTGGATGTAGTTTTACACATCACGGCCGACATGGTTGATGTGATGTTAGCTATCTTTGACCCCACGAATATTATTTGTTAGGCATCCTATAAACTATGCCAACTGAATCCCCAAAACAATTGCTGAGTTTTGAAGATGATGTTTCAGTTGATGTTCCCTTTTTTATTGTCCCACTCGCACACGTTCTATATTCTTTCTCAATGGAATCCGTTTCGTCGGTTGCGGTACAACTCTCCTGATTTTTCGTCGTCAAAATCGGTATGCACTAAGGTTGTGAATGCTGCTTTTCCCTCCGAGGTAGTAAATGTGTCTTGACAGAAAGAAATTGCCAGGAAAAACATTGAGATGGATTGCTTTTTTGGAACGCACCAAACCCCTGGTCGGTTTACACAACTCATGTTCGGAGCCCCTTAGAGAGTTGGAAATCCTATAAAAGAAGGTTAATTGTAGTCTTCCAACTGACATGCCCTAGGGATCCAATCACCTTGTCAGATGATGAATGGGGTGTATAATCACCTCCTCAGAAATGTATTTAGGTTCCATTACCATTCTGAGAAGGTGATGGGATCCCAAGGGTATGGCTTCATCTTAGCTTTTTGAAGGTGTACCACCCCTGGAGACTCAAACAACAAAACCATGGGAACTAATTGATTGAAACATGAAGGGTTGGATGTTGCAAAGAAAAGCGCCAGATCTTTGGTTTCTGGCAATTTTGTCCTATATCCATCTAAGTAAGCTATATAGTCTTTTTGTTGTATATATAGTATGAACAAGTTTACAATTTACATCTACAGTCAGTAGTCTCCACATGTTGGGTGAAAAAAACTCATACTCATACATGTCCGGTGCATGACATACCTCAATACTCCTCATATGGGGGTTTCCTAAAATGGTGGTACCCCCACATCGTCAATTTAATAGGGTTTTCCATTATAAACCATCCATTTTGGTGTACCCCTATTTTCGGAAACACCCATATATTACCACTTTCCACCCAACTGCGCTTGCTTTCACCTCCACTCCCCCTTTTCTTGGTCCTTTTGGTTTGCCAGGCGAGTGAAACCGATTCGTATTATCAAAAGTGACTTGGACAGAAAGTGTTTCATGGTGAATTTGACCCAAGATAATCCAAGATATATATATATAATATAATTTATATATTTCACAGACACCTGGATTTTTGTTTGATCCCCAAAAACAAAAAGTCAAGCGAATTTCTTCCTAAACATGTTTGGTGTATGTTGTTTCACTGTGTATGTTGTTGTTTTCTTGTGGGGTGGTGAAATGCTGGAAAGACAAACTGTATAAACTCCCAGCAGTTGGGATTGGTGATTTTCAGTAGCAGGGTGAACCAATTCAGCTCGAATAGTATCATGGGAATCTGATGGCGTTCCCCCCTAATGTCACCCCTAAGAAATGAGGCCCTCATGTTAAGGCCTAGTGAAGGGTCAATGGTGGTGAACTATCCTTTTTAATAAGGCCTTATTTCATTTCCCAATTTGCAGGAGATCATCCCAAGCACATTTGCTGTTCTGTATCCTTGAGGCATGTTTTGTCACAAGTTGTGAGGTTTGGGGGTTTGGGATATATCATGTATACAAATACCAGGCGTATATTGCTTACTGTCGGTTATCAAGAAACCACTAACCCGTCAGAAGAGCTACCCTCCCTGAAACTAACAGTTTGCACCTCAAAATGGATGGTTGGAAGACCAGTTTCCTTTTCACTGGGAGGTGCTATGTTAGCCGTTAGTTTCAGTGAGCGCAACACCATGCAACCATGGAATAGATGTGTTTTGACAATGACTGAAAAGAAAGCAAACCTTTGAATACATGGGTGTTCTTCCTTATGTTAAGCATTTTTCATTTTGATGAATGATTATTGCTCCAGCGGATTTGATAATTCTTGGTGGAAAGGCATAGAGTTCCAAAGTGCCGGTATCAGATGTATCAGATTACTTACTATACGAAGCTACCCGTTGAAGAAGCAAGAATTCCAGCCATGCAGCAAGAAGCCTCCAATTTCTGCCGTTGAAGGTGGAAGGTGGTAGGAAGCATGTATGAGTACCTGGAACCTGCTTGTCCCCTATTTTTGGGGTTGAAACCTCCAAAAGAAGGCCCTTTCCACTCAAAAACAGGGTCATTTGGGTTCCAGGTAGTATATTTTCACCCTCAATTACTCTCAATTTTACATAGTACCATTGTATATCACCTGGGGGTGGTTGACGAAATTCTACTATGCGCACCTTGTACGCCAGTCATACCTTCTCAGCTTCGGTGTTTAAATATCTAGGGAGCTGAATTCTGGATTAAACATTAGCAACTCCAGTAAACTCACATAGCAACGCAAAACGGACACTTCAAAGATGTATCTCCTATTCGAAATGGTGATTTTATAGCCAGCCATGTTAGTTTTGTTTACTTGAGGCTAGATCAATTTGCACCCTGACTAAACCCCTGCACGATTTATCTTCGAGATCTCCCTGCGGTCCCTTGGGAAATTTTTTTCTCTGAGGCCGATGGATGGAAGAGGCAAAGAGATGTTAGAACCAGAGACTTGGTGTTCATCCCTATTTGGGGGAAAGATTTTCACCCATTTTGACGATCATATTTTTCAACTGGGTTGGTTGAAACCACCAATGTAGTGTTTTTTTTTTTATCACGGTGTTTTTGTTCCCATCTCTGTTGGGGAAGTGTTTTTTTTTTATTGCCTTAAATTTAATGAAAGGAGTTCATATCCAACAAGCAAGTCCAAGAACATGGAATAAGCTATCATGCTACCAAAGCCAATGTAAGGAAGCTATTTGTTTTGACAGCACGCTCCAAAGCTTGCTTTTTAAATGTGAAATATACAGCTGAAGTAAGAGAACCATTTCTTTGGGTGAGTGAAACATCATAGGTATCATAGTTTAACCCACTTATCTGACTTCAAATCACTTTTTCGGACCAAAAAAACACGCAACATGTTGTGTATCATCCAAGTTATACACCACCGGAAACCTTAACAGCTGAAACCCCAAGTCATGGAGATTTGGTTCAGATGTTTTTTCCTTTTCAAGTGTAGTGTAGGTGATTTTGAGGTTCCATGCTGTTAAGTTTCCAGGGGTGTTGCATGTATTTTGTCAATATTTGCATGAGGATTGCATAGCTGAGTTGATTCAAATCTTGCATCTCAAAACATGTCCACCGCCACCTATGCTAGGTGGTGGCAACTCACACATTTTTTATGTTCACCCTACTATTTAGGGCAGATGAAGCCAATTTGACTTGCGCATATTTTTCAGATGGGTTGGTTCAAACAAAGGAAAAAAAACAATCAACAAAAAAAAATCAGATGAACAACAAACGATCAACAAATTCAGATGGGTATTTTTTTTGTTGTTTGTTTTTTTCCCTTGGTTTGATGAACATGAATTTTCAGATTGGATCGTAGATGGGATTCCTTGATTCATCGAATCTCAGTGGCGGAACGGACAGACTTGAGGATGTGATTCGACGCGTGATTTCGAAAAAGAAGGACTACAAAGAACTGTGCCCTGGACGGCAGGTGGTGGAAGGATGGCTTGGAGGAGATTTTGGAAGCCAAAGATTTTTAAACCACAAAAATGAAATTTGGGGACTGGGGTGGAAACGATGATATTGGAACAAACAATGATACTGGAACAATATATTTTGCAGACAAACATTTTTTGGTGGAGTATATCAGCATATGGCCAGAAAATGGTTGTGAAACAAGTTATAGAAGAAAATTAAAAATGTTCAGCAAAAAGATGTTCGAAGATCAAAAGCATATCAAAAGCACTACCCTCCGGTAAACCAACATAGCCATAGAAAATCCCTATCAAACTCGTGCATTTTCCACGGCTATGTTAGTTCCAGAGCCATGGCTACTTTCACTTTATGACTCACGTGCTTGTTCTAGCAGCTTTTTTGTTGCTTAATATCTCACTTGTCTAAAACAGAAGTTGGCCCATTTGTAGGCGACCATTTTACATGCTTTCCCTCAAAAACAGTTGAAGCAACTTCTGTTTTTATTGGTGGTGAAGGTTGGATGTCACCTTGATTTGGATTTCCATGGTTTGTTTTGTTTTTGGGGTAAAAAGGTCCAAGAAGCTGCTGTTGACACATCCCTTTAATTTTGACTTGTATTCATTAGGAATATGTTGGATCTAACCCCCCACCCTGGATGCAATCGTCACCCTATCCGAAAATGTTTCATGTCATCCTCGTGTTGACTGGCATCGTGGGTGGGGGGCTAGATCTAAGGGATACGGACTCGCTACCCGCGCCCTTCAGATAAATCCCTCAGCTTTCTGGCAGTTTTAGGGCTCGGGATGCTACATGAATGCACCGTTTGTTACACAAGGTGGGCCCTTAGTTATAAATGGAGTGACATGGGGCCCCTCTAAATGACAGAAAAATTATGGGTAACTGGTTACAACCCTACTTATATCTGCTATGGGCCCACCTTGTAGGTATGTTCCAAGGTCAATAGGCATAAGATCCTTTATAATTTATGATCCTTTTCCAATGCTGGATGGTTGGATCATGCACTGACAATTTGTCAGATTGACAGTTTGATTTTTTGTTAAACTCAGGATGCTTCCTGCGAAGTACCAGGAGGATGATGTGATTATGCTGCTTGTTTGATGTTAGAGCAATTGGTTTGGTTGGCACTGGGATCATCCGAAGAACGTGGTGAGCCACAGCAAGAGAATCTGCTTGGTTCGTTTAGGTAGGGGATAGTTTTGCTTCCATCAGGTATGAACACGCAGGCTTCTTTTGGAATGCTTGAAAACAATTAGGACGATAGGAACGAACCAAGGTCTCAATGAGATATCCTCTCACCCATTGAGATCTCTCAAAAGATCTACAGAATTCAGGGTACGCAACCCCACATGGCTAATTGGAGAGGAGATAATGAGATGGGACATCGAGATGTGACCCGAACGTGATTCCTGGTGATTTTTTTTTCAAATCTCAGATCTTCGATGTTTGGAGAGCTTGAAACCGACGTCAGTTTCAGGGAGATTTTTTCCGGTGATGGGAAATGGCAAGCTGAGATAAATGTGAACATTAAGATAACTTGGCAAACAAAAACAATGCAGTTTTGATAACATGATCGTACCTAGCAACCCTGGTGGTAAATAGTATCGGTATCGTAAATAAATCAAAGGTCAATTTTCAACTGGTACAAGCGGGGAAAATGAACACAATTTTTATGAAGCATCAACAGGTATGAAGGACTTGACTAGAGCTTGTTTTTTCATAGCTGTTCTGCACAAAAAACGTTGGAGGGATCATGATCTGGTTGATGTTTTTGTTGGGCTAATGTATCTCTAACCACCCGAGCTTTTCTTAAGTGATCTTAAGTTCGGTAGTTCACACCATCCATTGGGTTGACTGGATTTCCGCCACATCTCAGCGGTTGTTATATATCCAAAACTCCCACTTAAAACTGAAAACATACAAAAACACATTATCGCATGATACTCCTTAAACTTTGGTAGGAATCCGTGATGTTTTTTTCTTTTAAACGGTATTTAAAGAGAAGACCCAAGGGGTGGCTCAAGGGGGCTCCAAAGTCGCACAAACTCGCCCCTGCTAAGGACGGCTCGCAGTTTTTTTGCTTGGAACATGTGGTGTTGCAGAATCGATGTCCCTGACTCTTGGCATCCAAAAAATATGGATTTTTGTTGCCCTGAAAACGAATGGCTGGACCCTAAGGGTTTCAAAGTCCGGAATCTCATGTTTCAGATATCTATTTTCAGGTGGCATTTTAGTTTTGGGTGCTCTATACCCACCCAGTTTTTAGTTTTCCGAGCTCAAAGAAAAAAAGACTACCTGGATGTGGCTCAACATTATTGTTGAACACAATTGATTGATGTTTGGAAGTTGGAGTATATACTTCCCTTAAATATGGATCAAAATTGGATCAAATGTGTTTTCTTTGTTTTGGTGGCCTAATTTGACTATGCATAGCCGGATGTGTTTTGTGAGTGAGCTTTTTTTTCTCAGCGGATTCATCACGTCTTTTTGGGGAAGATTTAAGTTTTGTTCTGAGCATCAAACACGAAAGTCTATGACGTTCTGGATGACTTTAGTGGGCTGTGCTTAGTGACGCGCAAATGAGCAATGGATCAACATTTTCTTGCTAAATGACGAGCAAATGAACACTAAAGTGAGGATACTGTTGATGGAAGAAATCCTGCACCGCGTAGGATGAATAAAACCCTGTAAATAACGGGATGTTTACCATATAAACTGGTGCAGGATTTCTTCCATCAACTGTATGTCTAGGTTTTTGTTGTTCAAGGTTTTCCTGGGGGTGACTTGTTGGCGAAGCAGATGGAAGAACGACATCACTACGTCACCTGAACACATGCAGGGCCCCAATAGTAAAGGTGGATCATTTTCTTAAAGCACCATGGATTTCATAACAGGTCCTTGTAAGCAACCACTTAGGGTTTAAACACCACCCATTGGAGGGTGCTGGTATGACATTGTGTGCATTCATTCCGATCCTTGGATTCTATGCAAAGATGATGAAGAGTTTGCGGCTTCGAATCACCGTGAACTTGATGTAACAAGTGGTTCAAACAGACCGTAGCACCAACAAGTTGTTTTGAATAAAATCGATATGGAAATCCCAAGCCAAAGTTTTCAAGAAAGGTCAAATTACAGCAAAACCACACAACTTGATCCCCAAAAGGTAGCTGCGGAAGGGAAATTCCCTTATTTCAAGGAAATCTAGATTGGTGAAATAGTTTTTATTTTGTATATATATACATAGTTTGGCCAGATCCGATATATCAATAAACATCGTAACCCTGGAAACTCAAAGATTATCTGAAGGTTTGGCCCCCAAGACCTTGGGGGGGAGATGATCCAAGCCTTGATTTGGACTGGTTCGAGTGGTTCAAGCACCACCTTTTGACCCATACGCTCCATTAGTATGGAATATGAATATGTATCCCTAGATTTATCATACATTTAGCCGCCACTATATAGGTAATATATGTCCAAAATCATGCGGCGCATCTGGCTTTTGTTTTTTTTAAATACCTTCCGCAACTGGTAACTTAGGAACTTTCAAAATAATTGGGTTTCGCCCTTTTTTCAGGGGCAAACTTGATGTTAGTTTTTTATGGGATTCTAAAGGTTGACACCTTTTTTATTTTGTCCCATTTTTTTCGGAGAAAAAATCATATCTCTGCCGAATCTAGGCCAGCGAGCGCTCAACTAGCCTCGATAAACTACGAGGCTGAAGGGGAAGGAGGAGTTTTTTGGTCATGCTGGGAAGATGGATGGAAGAAATCCGGCGAGAAAACCCACTATTTGGGATGTCAAAAAACCCGCGGTAAATAAACAAAAAAGGGATTGCCCTGTTAGTTGTGAAATTTAACAAGGATATTGATTCAATGAGGGGCTTTCAAAAAGTCAATCATCCTTTCATATATTTATGTCTATATTTTTCAGTATTTATTTGCGGCTGTTTTATTTTCAGGGTGTAAGCCTCCAAAAACTAACATAGTATTGCCAAAAAAGGTGAGTTAAAGGTGCCACCCCCCCCTAAAAAAGGAGATGAAATGTATACTTGGAAAACCCTCATGGCTTGAGTTTCCATTCCGTTTAATTCTCCTAAGGGTCAACGAAACATGTTCCGGCCCCACTCCTTCCATTCCGCAAACTGCAACGTATTTTTACCCTCCCTAAAACTAACAGCCAGTTTGCAAGGGAAAATGGATCATTGGAAGACGATCCTTTCCCTTTGGGAAAGGTCTATCATCACCTTTTAAAGGCTTAAGATGGTGGGGATTTTGTTTACCCTAAGCATCCAGGCCCCTCCCGGATCGAATAGGATTTTGAGGCTTCCAATCCCATCCGACAAGAATAGGAATGTAGGGGTAATCCATTTCTTAGGACATACTTGGATTCTTAGGGTTATATACATGTTTGTGATGTTTAAGGGTGACGCCTATAAACAACACTTATGTTTTCCCAGCTGGAACTCCTTTCCTTTGTCCCAGGTTGAAGTCGTAAAACGTCCACCCAGCTGGGTTGTTTTTGTTGATGTTTTTTCCCCAACTATTTGGAGAAGATCATCCGCAGTTAGACTTGCAAGTGGTTAAAAGTAATTAACGCCCCTTTTTTCCAAGCCATGACAACGACCATTTTGGAAGGGGTCCCACAACGACCCGATCCCTTAGGGGAACAACAACCTAACCAGGTGGTTTCGAATATTTTTTATTTTCACCCCTACTTGGGGAAGATGTTCAATGTGACTAATATTTTTCAGATGGGTTGAAACTACCAACTAGTTGAGCACGTATCCGTCCCAGTTCTGGGATGATCTCCTCCAAGCCACCTACAGGTGAGTGGCTCAGGTTGATGACTTCTGACGCTTGGCATTGGGGCGGAAATTGAACCGTGGGGTTGGGGGGAATGGAGAGCCAGAGGAGTTTCGGTGTCCTGCGGGCTTTTGTATATAACTAGGCTGTGCTGTTTTGCAGATATAGTTGGTTTACACACATAGGATGTGTATGTAGATATGTATAATGAATGTATACACGAAATTATGCAAATCTATATGCACATATGTATTTAGATATGCAAATCTATTTTATATAGGATCAATGAAATGCTTTGAATGTCCACAGAAAGTAGTCTAAATCTAAGAAAAAATGTCTGAGTCTAACTGAGAATATAACTTGTTTTTTTTCATAGTCCTATTTGAATTTGTAAGTGGTGTTTTTTTGGATGTCATTGACACGTTTGGTAAAAACACGCATGAAGTAGTGGGATATTATGGGATATCGAATATGTACTGTACATATGAAAATGTGACATGTGATTTTTATGATGTGCATATTTCGTGTTCAAAAAAGAACTCACTGACCAGGGCAGTGTGATCCCAAGACTGGACTCAAAAACTCTTGTGTATTGATATATGATATACATTTGATATTTGGGGAGGATGGCATCACCGATCCAATGCACTTGGAGATTTTGGGCGACTCATGCTAGTTGGCACTTGTTTTCACGAAACTAACCCATGTTCATGGAGATGAAACTCACAGAAACTCAATAAGCAATGCAACCAACCATGAGCGTTTGACCTAAGATTCACCTGATTTTTTGTATACATCCTGCATCATACGCATGTCAGGCACACAATCGCCGTGCAGGCATGGCAACTAGAGATTTCCCGGAACCAAACGCAACAGTTTCCTATGAATTCAGGTGGAGTTGATCCCTTGGCGGATGGGGAAAATACCTGGAAATGTCTTCCTTCATAAGGTGATGTTAGGTGGCTGGTCAACCTAGTCACCCTTAACGTAACCCCCCCCTTCAGAAATATGGGTTGAAGAAAGCCTTATTAAGGGAAACCAAGGGTTACTTGGAGGATCATCCCAGTTAGTAGGTGGTTAATGGAGATGCTATGGTTAGCAAGTCCCCCGAGTAGGGTTGTTCCCCTTCCAAAAAGGCTTTTTATGGGTTATAAATGGGCGTTACTAACCAATTTATATACTAACTGGGATGATCCTCCAAGTACTAAGCTCCTAACAAAGGCGATAAGATTTGCTGAGACGGACGAGCTTAATGAGTAACAGATGACAAGCAAAGTCGCAACTAGGTGGGAGTTGAACACCAATCAGTTTGGCATGATACCTTTTCCAGCAACAGTAGAAAATGAAGGTTTGTAAAAAGGTTAATAGGGATTCCCAAGATCATGTTTTATTTTGAAACACTCCCATTGCTCACAATTGCATAGAGGAAAATCACCCAAACACAAAAGATATACTTTCTTGACATTTAACATAGGCACCCAAAATCAAGCACAAATCACCTTTTTACCATCTTTGACTAGAAATGTAGGTTTCATTTTATAACCATCACTTGGTTTTGGGTGTTCCAAATGTTTCTGCATTTTTTCGCTGTGTCAAAAAATCTCAGGGCTCCGTTTTCTACCGGTTTTTCGGACCCAAGGAAGTCATGCCCAAATTGGTGGCCTTCCAGCATCTTGGCGATGTTTTCGATGACCTGGAAACTGCCGAATTGACCGTATATAAGCTGGATGGATACGGCTTATGCAAATGGGAAACGCCACCTCCAAAATAGCCTTAAATTCTTGGTGACGTAAAATGAAAAAGTACAACGGGTACCCCGATTCGAATCCCAAACCAGCAGGGGTCCCAAATGGCCCATTTTACCATTAGTTGCCTCTAGAATCTTAGAAATAATATGTGTATCACCCAGTTTTATTAGAGATAAAAAACAACCAATTAAAAGAATTCCTATGAACCAACCAGTGCAATGAAATGTCATAAAAGTTTTGAATGCTGCTCACTTGGTTGTTGGGAAGCTGAGTTTGATATGATAACCTCCCACCATGTGAATCAGTTGCTGGAAATTCACCACTTAAACCTCTGATTTGGTGAAGGCGATATTGTTTTCATGTGTTAACAATGGCATTCAATCACCATTTGTTGAACAGGGAAACCGTTTGTTTCCAGGCATTTGGAACAAATCTAAGTTGTTTCTCAGCATTATGTGACATTATGTGTTTTTTTTGGGCATCCGCTGGACTTTTGTTCTAGGTTCGGGGTAAGGTTGAGAACGTGTTGCTTGTTGCAATGCTGTGATGTCATTGAAGTTCGACTTCCTCTAAGAATCGTAGAAGTGGTAAGCTGGTCCTCATGGAACCCGAGAATCCCCGGTTGGACCCGGACCAATGGAAGGATTCGAGTAAACCTGTATGAATCGCAAGGGGCCCGTGCATGTTTTTTTGGGTCAGTATTTTTTTAGGGTGGGTTCCCCAAGAATAAAGGTTTGGTTGAGATGATGCTGTTTTTTTCAAAACCTTGATTTTCAGGTTCCAGCCAATACCTTTTTTGGGGGGGAGAATGACCGGTTGCCTTTACAAGCAAACGGGGGGAGCCTTGTCCAACAAATCCGCTGGAGAATTTGGGACTCGTTTCACGTCACGATTTCAGGGGACAAACAAAACCTTTAAGAAAACTCCGGTCCATACCTGGGAACATACCCCAGACCCTCAACCACCTGTTTATGAAGGAAATCCTTTTTCATATTTGTGTTTTGGGGTATCTGGGGTTTGTTCCCAGCGGTTTGTTTGAATTTTCTTTGAAACTCCCCGCAAAGGCCAAGAGTGCTAGAAGGTCACGACTTGGCTTTCCTTTTTGGCATTGTGCGTTTGTTCACCGTCGAGCGATTGAAGAATTGAAGTGAAAGGGCCATCTTAGTTCAGATACAGGCTTCCATCTGAGTTCGAATGGACATGCAATTTGATGGTGATCTTAGAGATCATTGTTTTTCCTTGGCCTATACGATCTATAAACATCCATGTAATTATGGTTTTTATTTAGCCTACATTTATCATAAAAGTCAACCATCCAAGTAGTAGTACCCCCCCTAAAAACTAACATATCCCCTTAAAATTGATGGTTGGAAGATGAATTTTCCTTTTAAAATGGTTCCTTTTCAGAAGACATTCGTTCATTTTCGGGTGGGTAAACGTATCCATCTTACGGAGATAGCGAGGCAAGAGAGTCTTCGTTTAAAACGTGATCTTCGTTTGAATTTTGATGGTGATGAAATCTCCACATTGCAACTCTGGGTACCTTGACTCAGCAAAAGAAAAACTCGGTGGTGGTGGTTTCAAACGTGTTTTATGTGTTTACCCCTACCCGGATCCCTGGGGAGATGATCCAATGTGACGATCATATTTTTCAGATGGGTTGAAACTTGAAACCACCAACTAGAAAAGTCCGGGGTTCCGAAGTGGTTTTGGGTTTGGCATAAGGGAACTGGATTTGGTTAAGGTGACTGTTTACTTTATAGTACTAAATCACCATGACAAAACACCATCCTCCGCATCATGGCCAAAATCGCCAATTCAAGCAGATGAATAGGGATTCTTCCATTGCCTCCTAGTGAAAATCCCTAGAAACTACAAACACCAACCAGTAAAATGGAATGGGATAAAAGGTTGGTTTTTTGGTTCATGGTTCAAGTGGGACCTTTTTTTGATATGGAAAGCTATGAAGAGGTGAGGCATCTGGACCTGGGAATGATATGATATGAGGGAACACTTGGAGGATCATCCCAGTTAGTAAGTGGTTAGTAACCCACATGTACAAGCCATGGAAAAGGCCATTTGGAAGGGGAACAACCATACTTGGGGCACTAACCATTGTTATTAACCACAAATCCAAGTCCTGGGATGATGTACATCCAATCCAACTTTGAGCAATGTTGACTTTGGAATGTCATGAGACCAAAGATGTTTGATGTTTGCAAATTTAATGAACTTTTGTTGAAGTCGAAGGTGAGTTTTTCACGGATTCTACCTTGCCAAATTGCATACCTTTAAACCACGTGTAGTGTAGGGGTAATGTTGCCATGTCTGATTACTGGAGGGTCAGTGAGATCATTGTGGTTACAGATGTACTATTCGACTCAAAAACATCCCGAAAACATTGAGCAGGAGTCATTCAATTATTAGATGTGGTTTCCCAAGAATCCATGCGCATCAATGCCATGGGACTTTTTCTAAAGATATTCATAATGAGAAAAGAAGAGACTTGACCCTCCCTAAAACTAACAGCTCGCCCCAGAAAATAGGCCTTCCATACAGGAAAGTAGTCTCCCAACTTCCATTTTTCAGCGGTATGCTGTTATGTTTTAAAGGGAGTGTACCATCAACCATTCCACTTTTTGAAAGCACCAAATTGAAAGGCCATGTTCTTTTAGCGTCCGCAACCAGTGATTTTTCTCCCTCCGGCCACGATGAATTCTCCCCAGGTTTTCCACCTGTTATCATCTCTCCCTAGAACAAACACCTCGGCCCTTGAACATAGGCATTCCAAAAAGTAATGATCATCTCCGAAAAATGTCTGTAGGGCGAGCTGTGTATACATGCCGTTATATTCCTACTTCACAGCACCTGATACCTACATGGATGTCGCGTTGGAAGTTAGTATCAATGGTTCGTAAGTGGGTTATAACACCATTATATCCCATTTATAAGTAGGATATAACCCATTGATCCTAACCATTGATCCTAACTTCCAACGTGACATCCAAGTACACCTGTTGTGCTATCTCTTATGGTCCCACTGGTCCCCTGCGCCTCACCTTCAACCAAACTGGGATTTTTCGGTCCGAGGACGTCTTGCAGTCAGATTGCCTCTTTGCTATTGGATCAGCCGCCCGGACTTTATTGAAGCTGGTCAAATTATAGCGACCTCAGCCGAGGTCACCCCAAAATGTGACTTTTTGGAGAGAAATTCCCTTATTTCAGTCAACTCCAGGTTACTGAAATATTTTGATTTGGCCGGATTGAGCCAATTTCGGCAAAATTTGAGTGGCAATGGCAAATTGTTTTTGCCGGTGAGAGTTGGTTGCCCGGGCCCTAGAACAGCTAAAGCCCATGAAAAGATTCCTTTCCTTCGGCCGCAAAATGAAAGGATCAATACTCACAAGACTGACAGGAATGCACAGATTTAACCATGTGAAGTTTTCAACAACTTCCTGCCAATTTTTAACAACTCACCCTGTAAAAGAAAAAATGTTAAAAAAAATCCCGAACGGAAACAACATGTGTTTCTTTCAACCTGTTTTTTTCTTCAGACATGTTGGATGTTAGTTTTTCAGAGCAGTTCCAACCATCAGTTTTGGGGATCCATTGCCGAGCGGTATCCCAATGGTATCCCAGATTAGGTTGATAACCTTCATTGTTGCAGTACTTTTTTTGATTTCACCCGGGGGGCTAGTAAGTACCTATCCAACAGTTTCAGATGGGCCACAAATGACACCTTGGGATATGTGCATATATACATATATCTTTGTTGATGTTTATTCTTTAGATAATCGCATATAAATACCTATTGAGTTTTCTGTAGATATTTTTACGTATTCAACATTATGCAGAGATATGGATTGACAATAAAGAACGATGTATACATGTATATATATATATATGTGTGTGTGTGTTTGCACATGCATACAAGCCACATGATTTTTTTCAGCCATGCTATTCAATGAGAAACAGGTCGATCCAAAGTAGAGAAAACAAGTCCGTGAAATTTTTGTGCAACTTTAAGTATGGTAAGTACCCACCTGAAGTTTAACAGCGAGCTTTCCCCTGAAAAGTTACCGGGCCCCAAAATGAAAGTCGTCTTACATTTTCAGGGGGTATGTTAAACTTGGGGTGTATAGTGGGGAATTGTGATGTTTTCATTCCATTTTAAAAACTTGAAGTGATTTTTTTTTAAGTTCAAGTGGCGTTCGTCGTGCCTCTTTTAACTTAGTTGACTATAGTCCATAATGCCATAGTTCCTACCGTGGGAAGCCACAACCTTCATTTTTAGGGGTTATGACCCACATATCAAGGGCTTAAAACCTTCATGTTTCATGGTTTTGGGGTCCAAAGGGAACTACCATGAGCCACCAAGTAGCTATTGATGTGGCCAACTAAAAGAAAGTAACTCGCCCCGAAGAAGGATTTTCGTAGCTAAAATTCCATGTTCAGCTTCGGATTTTCAAAATAGTCTAGGTTTACGATGGTTCACCACTACCAACCTAGTGTTCCAAAATCCAGTCATGCAGACTTGGGAGGAGGTTTGAAAGGAACCCCTAAATGCATTCACCTCTGGAGTCTCTGGAGGTGTTCCGGGGTCAAAAAATACAGCTACTCTCTTGGGCAAAACTAGTCTTGGGGAGGGAAATTTAGTGGTTGATTTAGACTTATTTTGGTTACCAAAAATATCCCTTATTTGTGATCAAAGTAGCTATCATTTCTGGAAATTGTGGTTGCTTTATTAGCCATCTATGAAACCATGTTTTTTTTCGTGTTGGGGGTGTGGCTCTGCTTCCGGGCCAAAACTGCAAATTTCCCAGATTCCGGCAATTTGTTTTAATCAAAATCAGCAGAAACCGAGAAAAAAACATGTTGTCCACCTGGCTTGAGGTCACATTCATCATTACTTACCTTACCATACATGCATCTTGGCTGAGATGGTACCTCAGTTGGTTTTTGTTTCGCCAGGATGCCTTTTCTTGTGTTCATATAAGTTTATAGTTTCGGAAGACGCATTCTATGTATACACCCCGGAAAACTAACATGGAACCTGAAAATGAACCTCTGGAAGAGGAGATTCCTATTAGAAACCATCATTTTCAGGTTCCATGTTAGTTTTTCGGGGGGGTACACATACGGAATCTACTATTTGAACACTTGGTGTCCTATTTGAATAGGTATTCTCAGCCTCAACGACCTTTGTCGTGAAGGTTATGTGCCCTGTGTTTGGTGTTGGACGACCAAGCCCATAGCAAGGTACTACTCACCATAGGAGTTGTATAGAAAAACAGAATTTCTAGGGCTAAAAAAAAAAACAGGTGAGATAACATACAGTACCTGATTTGTGTGTCAGGTAAAATGATGTAAAATGTCATGCAATGTCCAAGCTTTTTTCCACCAGGTCGGGTGGATTTCTTTCTAGGTCCTAGGTGGTGGCAACTCAAAGATCTTTTATTTTCACCCCGAACCTTGGGGAAGAAAGGCAACACGCGAGAACTCAGCCGGGGTCAGATTCGGCAGGCTGGAAGTCCTCTACTCTCCTGCGGTTCCATGTTGTTGACGACACTTGGGATGTTTTTCCCACAGGATCCATGGGACTGGTTTATTTAACTACATTTAGTTGATCTTTATACTAAATGTAGTTAAATATACCATACATGGATCCTATGGGTTTCACGTGGTGGGTGTTTTTTCTAGCTGGTGGTTTCGAATATTCGACGAATATGTTCACCCCTACCTGGGCCAATTTGACTAATATGTTTCAAATGGGTTGAAACCAGCAGCTAGTTTTGGGTGTTAAGATTCCCACCTTTAAAACATAAAAGCTTGATTTTGAATTGAGGATATCGATCAAATCCCTTCAGAATAGGGAGCGGTTGGGAGCTACCCCCAGATGTCTAAAGCACATCTTAGTGTAACTATATTTATAGTGCTGGTTTCAAAAAAAAAGTGCTTTGTAGAATTGTTTAACTCCGAAATTTGAGGAAAGCATCCAATTTGTTTTTTTTAATTTGTTGTTTTTCAATAAAAAAACCGGGTTGAAATCACCCAAAATGTATAGATTTCAACATGTTGGATTTTGGTAGCTTTTTTTTTGTAGCCTCAAGTCAAAGGGTCATCCGATCGCCCCCACACCGGGCTATTGAAGTGATATACCAGGTGCTTCAAGCCTTGGATTTGTGAGAAATCATGGCCCTCCAATTCCTGCACCAGAAAAAATGATGGTTGAAAATAAGGTCTTATTTAAGGGACAACGAAGGGGCTAATCACCTCTGAAGAAAGCCATGATTTCTGGTGGTGGTAGTTAGGAGGGCCATGAGTTTAAGGTGATATTTTACGAAAAAAAACATGGGATGAATCAGCATTTTGCACCACCATTTGGGAACATATTGTTTGGAACCTTGTTCCAAGCATCATGGCCAAGCAAATCCAAGAGGAGTGAGACGAAGACATTTCAGAAAAGTCAGAGCTACTACCAGGGCTGTGCCATGTACACTACCGCCAGCTACACCTTACAGCCCCTGAAATTTGAAGATAAAATGCGCCAGAAAAAATAGCCACACATTTATAACTAGTAGGGGCCCACCTTGCAGTGTGGAATTGGTCCCCAGAATGGCACATATCATCGCACCCAAAAGTCTAACAAGCAACTACCAAACTCTTCCCTCCAAAAAAAGAAATGAGCTGGTGGAATGTGTACATATTTTTTGGGGTTACTATCGATTCTTGGACTTTCACCCCAAAAGAAGTGTATAGTTGCATAGGTTTAGGCCTGCCTACCGACCTGCTAATTGGCTGGTAAAATCATCATCATTAGTCACTAGTCTACTATCAGGGACCCCAAAAAATTTTCTTAGACAATATATATCCACTGTGAACAACATACAATGGCGTTTGGACTTTATCTTATTCCAGATTCGTCGTTGTTTTTTGCGCTTTTTTTTTTTGGTTTTGAGGTCAAGGTCATAATCTCAACTAGTGACGTGGTTACTTGTTGGTTTAAGGCCGGGTGATTTGGAACTCCTGGGGTTCCCCTATGATAGGGATTGTTATATTAAGGGGATCCCAAACCACCCGGACCCAAACCACCAATCTGTCCTTAGTTTACCATTATTTACCGCACAGTGATAGGGATCATAATAAGCCATTACAATTACAAGGATCCCCAGAAAGAAAACAGTTAACCATTGGTTGGATGTCCCAGGAAGTTAATCAATTGTTAGGATCAGTGGGTTGTAACCCCAATTAATCCCGCATTTATAAGTAGGTTAGTTATAACCCATTGATCCGAACCTTTATTGGAACTCAAACTTCCGTCCCGGGACATCCAAGTAAAATAAGTAATCCTGTTTCTATCTCTTATGGTCACCCGATCCGCATCCCAAACCACCCGGGACCCAAACCAACAAAAAACCATTAGTTGATAATCTTAGCCAGGGTTTCCGTCAACCTCCCTTAAGGATGTTGGCTATTCCTATGGCCTTTCTGATTACTGCATGGCTTAGCGGTTCCAATGAGGTGCCTCTTCGAATGGCTGGCTCCGAGTGCAGAACAGATTGGCATTTTTCCTCCAACTTTTTATAACCCTCTCTGAAGCCAACAGTTTGCAGCTGAAAATAGGCCGAAAACCGAATAGGAAAGGATCGTATTCCAAGCATCTTTTTTTAAGGGGCGAAAATGCTAGTTTCAGGGAGGGTAACCCCTATAATGAATGGCCAAAAATCAATGGGTTTGCCTGCGGTGATTGCACCCTGAAATCACTGGAGTTATGGGCCCCTACTTCTAACTGGTGACCAGACCCACCTTGTAGCGATCATTTTTTTGCGCGACGTAAATTTGTAGCCAGAAAATTTGGCTACACAGTATGGAATGGAATGATTGAAATAATAGAAACACAGTAGAAACACATGGTTTTTCCGCCAAGATGTTTCTCGCCAAGATATTGGCACAATCTTTTTTTTTGAAAACTGAATGATGAGGTTTATATATACCTTGAAATATATACACATCATATTTTGATACATGTATGTAAACATATATATATATATTTATAAATATTTATTGGACTGAAATGGACCAAACCCGTGAGCCGTTGAATCCAACCGACTGGCAGGTGACGGGCGCAGCGTTTCTTTCCATTTTTCTGATTACCGGCTTGGGAGCGGACGTGGTGTCATGGTGGCGAAGACTTGAGGAATGCTGGAAGGGTTGGAGGAAAGACACGATCACTCTGTGTGTGTTTTTGTTTGTTTGTGGATGTTTTTTTTTACTTGGCGCTTGTTTTTGGGTGCTGCGGTGTTTGGGGAGTACTAAATATTTGGATTTTTGAATTTGTCCAACAAGGTGGAAAAGGTGTTTGGCGTGAAGATGGATCGACTTCACTGAAGGTTGGATACAAACCAAAAAATAACCTTGGCAAAAGCTAAACGTAGTAATTCCTTACTAAGACCGAGAAAGCCAGCAGGTTTGGGTTATTGCCTTTATAAACCCCTAGCATTTAGGGGCATATCCTGGGCAGTGTCAATGTGGTTGCCCTCCCAAAAACTAACATGACAAACAAAAATCCACCATGTGAAGATGCATTTCCTTTTGAACATGGTGTTTTTCCATGATTTTCCAGTATCATCCTAGTTTTCATGGAGTGTACCCTAACATAATACCAAAAATGATGGTTTGTTTCAAATGTATCTCCTTTCAAATATGGCTATTTTGGGTCTCAATCTTAGTTTTCAGGTAGTGTACCCCTCTGAAATCTAACATAGACACCCAAAATAGCATCAAAATAGCCATATTTTAAAGGAATCCACCTTTTCCAAAGCCCATCATTTTGGGTATCCATGTTACTTTTCAAGGTCCTATACATCCTTAGATCCCCCAAAAAAGATTAGATTCCTTTCAAGGTCAGCCCCTTTTTCGAGGGTGTCTTGACCCAATTTTTACACACACCCAACTATATCATTCAGGTGCATTGCAAAATGCAAACATCCCCTTTGAAAAGGTATATATACCCCAAAAAAACACCAACTATATAAGGTCCAAGGTACATGAGTCAATAGGGTTTTTCCTTAATTTGTTTAAAGGGGCCCTTACCATCCCTTCCCAATTGGGCCCACCTTACCATGACTTCCCGATGAATTGAGGTTTTGGTCTTCATCAATTTCTGGGAACGCTCCACGGACGCGGATGGAACAACGGACGTGGACACGGAGCGTGACGGTGAGGGTGGATCCGATGGTGCAACGGTGACAAGGAGTAGCTTTGAACGAGTGACCTTGGAAGCAAAAAAACGGGATGATGGTGATGTGATGGATGATGTGTGTTTTTATTTTGGTGGGGGGGGGGGAGTTTGGCAGCTTAAAAAGTAAGCAAGTAACATCAGATATTTTTTCTGATATTGAAGATTTGGAAAACTAGATTTAGAATTTAGAAGTATACAACATAGATTTATTGGTTTACAAAAAGTGTTGATGATAAAAAACCATCCATAAAGATACTTTATAAATGATATAATGTGGGAGGAGGGGGGAGCGGACGAGCTACTATTATTCTTACCAACTTGAACCATTTTTCAACCTCAACAAGACTTGGGTGATGGGCCTGCTGATTCATGGACCAAAAAAAACTTACCCCAAGTTTTTAATGGAAAATTTACTTGTCTTCGTTTTTTTGTTTTAACTGTGGTGTTGTTGCAATTACGCAAGAGCCAGGCAACTGAGATTGTTGTTATATGTTCTTAATGCTGTTTAACCTGGCAATTCTGCGATTGTGCGCCTTTTGGGGATGGTGAGTGAAACCGTGACCCTTTCAAAGGTTGGACAGGTGACCTCCAACCAGGGGATAGAAAGGTCATTTCGAATCACCTGGAAGTTTTCCTTCAACAATCCGATGTCGAAACATTTTCCAGAAACTCAAGTCACCCAAATGGTCTGCCAAATCTTGTCGTTTTTTATCAAAAAATGCTTTTCTTTTTGCTTCCATTTCTTGTTGGGCGAGTTGTGTCTCCACCACTTTGTTGCTAAAAAAAACGGAACTTGTCAATGGGATGTGCCGTTAAACATATTGGATTAGTAATTCCAGGATTGACCAAAGAATTGATGAGCGACATACACAAGTTAGTGAAAAAAGAGCAATATGTACTACCTTCACTTTTTTTTACCCGCAGGATGTCCATGGAATGACGCATGCAATTACAATGGTTTGGCATGCAGATGTTTTAGATGTTTGTTGATCTTACCACGAGCGAAATTCACTTAGCAACATCCAAGATGTTTACCTCCAAATCGCTTGAGGTAAAATATGTGTATCGACATGCTGGCTTGGCGTGTTTAGGAACCACCCTCACCACAGCAGTCGCTCGGTTGAAGCCAGCCATTTTTGTTGGTGACCGGGTGAGTTAGGTGAAAGCCCACGTTTTTTTTTAGTATAGCCAAAAATGGGTGAAGAAGAAGGGATTAAAGGATGATCATTTGGACTTAGGCTGGTGGAAGTCATATGTAGTAACAGGAATTATGTTGCACAACGAATGTGGTTAGAAATATCACTCTGGTGATATTTACAACTGTCAACAACTGTTCATCCAAGTCTCGCAGGTTGCTTCCAGGGTCCATGAATGGATCTGAAGATTTGCTAGAGAATGGTTCGACTGATATGGCCGTTGAAAAAGTTACCTTTCCAAAAGGAAAGTCGTCTTCCAACCATCATTTTTCAGGGTTTATGTTAAACTTGGAGGATATATTTTTTCAGAAGGGATACAAAGATCATACTGACTGGTGCAAATATCCTCAGGGGATACACCCCCAAAAAAACTTCACATTGGAAACTTGAAAATGACAAATTTGTTTTAAGACAGGCAAGCTCACGGAAACTGGGTGTGCTTAACCTCAACTACAACCACCACCTAGCTTAGACAAAGACATGTATGTCAGGATCTCGAGAAACCTCAAAAGAATGAGTGAACATTCTATATTAAAGTCACCACCTGACAACGAGTTGGCTGAACCCCCCCCCCCCAAGGTTCTGGAAACCGGCCTTGCTTCAGGGTTTTTACCGTAAATGCTACCCGAAAACGAACAGCCGGTTTCATCTGAAAAATGGACCCCTGGATGAGATTCCTTGGGAACACCATCAATTCCTGAAAAAGGAGGTTTACGAAGACTCTACATAGACATCCCAGTCATAGCATGCCTGAGCTTCGGTGTTTTTGAGGTGAAGAGTAAAGGGTATATACAAGGTATAGGCCCCTATAAACGGCCGAAAATGAATGGGTAACTCTTGGGTAAAGACACCTGTTTATAGGAATTATAACCGCATTTTTAAATTGTAGGGGCCCAACTTGTAATAATCCATTCTCATCTTTTTGTTTCAGGTGGAGGTTGAAAAAACGAGAAAAAAAACAGCGAGATGTTTCCAAGTGTCCCAACAATGAAAGCAAACAATTCCCTGGAAGTCCAAAGACCATTAACAAAGATATTTTTTTACCAAGTAGATCTTTTAAGTGCATATAGATTGTATATAGGGAATTTCAATCATCCAAAATTGGAGACTATGATTTTGATATAGTCTATGAATTCCAGCAAATTGCTTCCCGTAATAAATGGACCGCAAATCCGAAACGGAATCTGCAAATCCGGAAATCCGAAATCGGAAAGCAGACTTGCAGGCTTCCTTCTTCGCCAACTTGGCTTCGGTCTTACGGGCTTTGAGAGAATTTGGCTTCTTTATGGGGCGGCTTAGCGGAAAGAAATCAGTCATGGGAGGGAAGGATGATGGAGGTGGAGTTTTGTAGGAATCTGGATAGCTTTTAGTTGATTGTTTGGCTTTTCGAGTGAAGTCGCTTCTTGGCATATGGGGTTTTATACGTCTTTACTCAGCCAAGAAAGGCTAATTGGGGATGAAATGAACATATTCATGTATGCACCCCTGAAGTTTAACATATATCCCTTGAAACGGGACCACTTTGAAAAGAAAAAGTAGTCTTATACAGACCCACTGCAGGTCCAACTGGTCATCTGCAAAAATCGACACTTTGCACACGCAAAAAGCTTGCGCGATTTTTGTTGAACCGAAGGTCATTCCTTTCACTGTGCTTTAAAACATCTTAAAAAACAAAGTAGCACCTTAAAAGTTCTTGGAACACGATCCTTTCCTCTTAGGGTGTTGCTTTTATTCAATTAATCTGCTTTTCAGACGATTCTTGTTAGCTTCAGGGTCAGTTGGTTAGTTTTTGGAGGTGCAAATCTATTGGAGCGCTAAGCAACACCACACGCATTCCCACGCTGGCAACACCGCCTTGCTGTATATTAAGCAACCACTATGCCCCCAAAAACCAACATATCCCTTGGAAAAATTGTGCTTGGAATACTATGTTCCCTTTGAAAGTGGTCCCTTTTCAGGTGCCTTTTGTTAATTTTCATGGGTTTATGGAAAGATGACCAGGTGGTGGTTTGTCTCCCGCTGCTCCATATTTTTTTCGATAAAAAATAAGGATGTGTATTTTGGGAGCGCCACTTGGCTGCATTTTGGAGGAATAAAAAGGAGGTCCTTGGCTTCCTAGTCCCGGGGAGGGTGGATCCAATGAAGGGCAGGGGGGGGAACCCAAAATTTTCTCCAAAAACATTGGGAAAACGGGAAAGTGTAGGAAAATCATGCTTAAACCCTACAAAAATAAAAGATTCATGTTTCTTTAATGAAGAATCCCAAAACTGTGTTTTGTGCATCTTTCAAGAAGGATTTCCGCGAGTAGATGTCGGTTTGGGAAATATGTGTTTCTATCTTTGTTGTACCTTCACCCCACAAATTTACGGAAAGATCGTGGTCTCCCATTTTGACTCATGATTTTGTTGAGGTGATGAAAAAACATATAATCTACCTAGCTTTGCCATAAGAAATCGACCACACATGTAGGTAAATATCTATATGCCATACATGGATGCTAATTACGGGGACAACATCACCACCACCTTAGACCAAGCATTCGTTTTTTTTCAGTCGAAGGTATGCTGTAGCTTCAACTGTTGAAAGGTGAGCTTGGATTTGGTTGGTGGCTAAAAGGAGCCAAATTATGGCTGGTCAACGAACCCCCCCCTAACCCCTAATTAACGAACCCCACTGCAAAAAATAAGCTTAAACTACGTAGGCTTTGCTAAGGTAAACCACTGGCCCTTCCCAAGGCCATATTTCTGGGGGTGTAGGTTGACTAGCCCTTACCAAACGACCTTTGGATCCTTTAGAATTCGAAAAAGGCTTCCAAAATCAGAAAAAGTTGATTTTTTTTACTAAGCCCTGCATGACAAATGATTACCCCAGCAGTTGTTTCTAGGCGGTATGCAGTGAAGGGGGTGCTAATTACTGTAGGAATTTGGTCGGGCATGCCCTTGGCGTGGTCCAGATGGAAGCCTCTTAACCTGGCCATTACCCCATCAAAATGTGGACATGTTTTTTTCACTGTTTTATGTAGGTAGGTTTGGACCCCAGAATCATGAAACCTGAGGTTAGGACCCCTAAAAATGGTGGTTGTGGGTTTTCAGGGCAACCAATATTTATACATTGCACATCTAGGCCATGCGTTTTCTGAATACCTGCACCACCCATGGTAAATCCTCTATGAAAGGGGTTGTTACTTAAGGATACTTAAGGGCACCCGATTCAAGTCCCAAACCACCGGGCCCCAAACCACCAATTTGTACCATTAGTTTACCATTATTTACCGCCCAGTGATAGGGATCACAATAAGCCAACTACAAGGATTCATCATACAGAAACCACTATTTTCACGCCATGTCACAAGAGTTTTGGTCCCTGCTTCAGGTATGTCTACCTTTTGTTGATCTTACCAGCACTCTTGATCTGCAACGACCGCCTAGCTGCCTTACGTTGCACGCAGCGCTGTAGCGGCCTGGTGCGTGGAACCAAGAAGACTTTGGGTCAGATGGTGCCACGCCAACTGCATGGAGGTTCCTCGGCGGTTTGGGAAAACTTCCACAAAAAATGGTGAGTTTTGTAAGGGAAGTGTCCTGAACATTAGCCCGAAGGATTCAGGTTTAGGAATTATGACAATTATGTGAATTTTTTCCCGGGTATTGTTTTACCATGACCATATGATCCATGGGATTGGTATACTTAATACCCTACTAAATTACCACGAAAAATCAACCATTCATGTCCGTAAATGTGCCAGTGCCATGGATCCTATGGGGTATGGCTAACTTGCGGGGATGACGGACATTTAGCACGGAAAAATTCAGGTGTTTCCTTTTTTATTCATGGTCCTGGCTGAGTAAGTATACGGTTTCATTCTCCCACAATCGACAAAAAAGCCTGATACACCAATCTGATTTCCATTTCTTTGAATCCAATTGCCAACCAAATTGACAGATGTTGACGGCATGGAGGTGCCCAAAGCGGAAAGGTGGTGGTTTCAAACAGCTTTTTATGTTCACCCCGATCCCTGGGGAAATGATTCAATTTGACTAATAGTTTTTAAATGCGTTGAAATCATGAAGAATGAATGGGAAAGTATTGTTCTCATAATTAAATATCACCCTAGTCCTCCTGAAAAAGTATGTGTTTAACTACTTGGAGCGCTTGGGTCATATTTTTCTAAAAAATAACTTTGCATCATTCAGCCAATGGCTAACCTTTTTAAAGTTTTTTTTCGGGGGGAATACATATTTAATGGGAAAAAACAACATGCACACCTTTTTTTTCGTAGTCTCAAAAAATAGGTAAGTTATGACCAGCTCCCAGCAGGAAAGCCGATGATTGTTGACAAAAAACCTCCAAAAGGATATTTGGAGGTGGATGAAAGCTTCCTTAAACTCATCACTTCGGTTGTAAGTCTCATGTTATCTACCTTAAGCTGTTTGTGATATATGCTTTTAACAAACTTTTGGGTCCACACCAATGGAAATACGGGCGCAGATCTTTGTTTTTCATGTTTTTTCAACATCTCGCCTAGTGAATCAACACATGACAGATTTTCAATCCAAAATGGAACTTTGGCTCACGAGGCACTACTGGAGGTACGCGTGTTTGCGAAAGATTGGTTCTATCCTACAGGCCGAGAAGTGTTTGGACCGGATCCGGCCTGGCTTTTTTAAGGGACCCTATAAGATCTATAAGAAATGGAAGGGAAGCAATGCTACAGCACGATGGATGGAAGGAACCCTGCGCAATCCTGGGATGTGTAAAACCATGTAAATAATGGGATATTTACCATATCAACCAGGATTTCTTCTATCAACAGTATGTGTGTGGATGACCGGGTATTTGAAGGAACCCGGTGAGAATTCGAACGTAAACATGGCAATTTTTATCTTTTATTGAGCGACTGAACAGGGCTGCTTTTGGGACATCTTCTGAAAAAAGGTAGGTTGGTAAAGGGCACACAAAACAAATCGTCTGGAACTATGCCATGTAAGTTGTTTCCGTTTTCTTCTAAAACTTTAGGGGGATGAGATGTAACACGATCAACAAATAAGAACACCGAAAAATTGAGGAACAATTATTTCAATTAACCGACTGTTGCTTGAAAGCTTGCATTTGTTCATTTTATTGCCTTGAGGATCCCTTTTTTTCCACTTCACTTTCTGCTGGTATCCTGGGGTAGGGATCACCTGAAGCTATAGATATGCGGTAGCCTCTTTAAATGTGGAGCCGGTGTCATTTTGGTACTTCCTTGTTGGAAGTATGCTGGAATTGATGTTGAAACTATATATGCATTATACACGGGATTTTAGCTATAGACGAGCGCAGCTCGGTTTTCAACTGCAAACTCAAAAACTCCTATTACAATATGCTATTGGTGTGTGTGTGTGTGTGTGCCAAATAGCTGGTACCGAAGGGAGCCATGAATGGAGTTTCGATATTTCAAAAATCACCAGCCATAAGCGATGAATGCAGCAAGCTACCCACAGATTTCAAGAAACACACGAATCTCAGCATAGGATTGGGTGTTATTGGGGAGTTCCCGTCCCATATTATTGGTATAATATATTATAATATATTTTTGATGATCCTCTAGGAAAATATGGCAAAAATCATGAATCTGCTCACAATACTAGCTGCTGGTTTCAAAGATGTCTCTGAAAATTTAATTCCTGAAACTTGTGGAGGATAAAGGAACCATTTTGACACAGCCATTTGGGTCTTTCCGAAAATAGGGGTACCCCCCAATCTCCACCCCAAGTCATGATCATTTTGAGCAGGAAAACCTATGGGTTTGTTGGGTAGCACAGATTTTAGGAAACCCCCATTAATAACCCATAAAAACCCTTTTTGGAAGGGGAACAAGCCTTCTCAGGGGACTTACTAACCATGGCATGGCTATTAACCACCTTCTAACTGGGATGATCCTCCAAGTGGAGGCGTTGTTGCTTCCTCTTCTTTCTTCTCCTGGTGATCGCCTTTGGCTTTTGGACCGCCAACGTGGCACGCCTCGACGTGGGGGTACCGCAGATGTTTCCGGATGGACATAACTTGAACGACGTGGTGCCCTGGTGTTCCAATTGGGGGGGCCCCATGGGAGTGCCGCCGGTGAAGGGGGATGCACATCACAATGGCACCCCCAGCAACCTTCATTTGAAGGGCCTCTGTCCCTGAAACTAACATAGCACCTGAAAATGGACGCCTGGAATTTCGGAGATTCCGAACTTGGAAACCAACATTTTAAGGGGCGAGCTGTTAGTTTTAGAGGTTATAACCCGTATATTTGTAGGACTTGAAAAATTGAAACCTTAATTGTTCATGGTTTTGTATCCACTCCACAACCAGGAGGCCAGTGGCAAATAAACACATCATCACATCAGAGTTGCTTCAATGATGAACACATCCGTACCCAACAAAAAAAGACCCCAAACACGGATGTTCTTCCATTTGTTTGTGGACAAAACAGATTTTGGGAATCAAACCGCAAAAGTACCTCAAAAATATGCAGCGCAAAAGCAGAAGGAGTCCAGTGCTGCTTGCAGGTCCCCCAAATGAAAGGGCTCAAGAGCTCAGAATCTATAAAATAACATGGAAAATAGGATGTATTTCATTCTTAGGGCCCCAAGAATATCTATGGTTATTTCTATACTTAAGATCAAACCCATTTTCAAAGACATGGTATCTTGTTTTGCTTTGTTTTGAGTTCCCCAATTTCTTGAGACATCTCCAACTACCCAATGAAATTGTGGGAGCGATCAGCGTCGCCGGGGGATGATGTATTTTCCTTCTAAAGGAGGAACTATTTGGAACCCACAGAATCCTCAAAATCACCGGGTAGCCAATACCTAGGTGGTGGTTTCAAACAGTTTTTTATGTTTACCCCGATACCTGGCGAAATGATCCAATTTGACTACTCTTTTTCAAATGGGTTGGTTCAACCACCAACTAGAAAATCACGTGGTAGCGGATATGTTTGTTGATAACTTGCATGGGTACACATGACCAATGACTCCCCAACGGCTGGAACCAAGGAAGATATTTCAGAAGAGTTTCAGGCTGGAGATGGCATGGGGTCATGTAGGGCTCCCCGTTTATAACTGACATCCCCTTAAAGCACCTGGGATGACGCCCTATGGATCCATGGGGAATCTAGATTCGCAGATGCAAGATTTTAGATACCCTCCTGAAAATGAACAAATGTCACCAAGAAAGGGACCATTTCAAAAGGAAGTTTCATCTTCCAACCATTGATTTTCAGGAGATATGTTAGTTTTTAGGACATTTTAGGAGGAAATGTAACACTACCCCCGCCCCCCGGCGAAAACTAACAAAAATCATTTGAAAAAGCGACCATTTCAAAATGAATCTAGCCTTGCAACCCTCATTTTTGTTGAGGCTATGTTAGTGCAAACCAGCTGGAAAAATGGTGGTTGGATGAAAACCATCTGTTTCGGGGATTGGTATTAGTATATTAGTATTTTTGTTCAGGGGTAATGCTAGTTTTGGGAGGTGGATTAAGGGCCATAATTTTTTGCATAGCATTGCTTAAGACAAAGACAGTGGCGGAACTTGGTGATGCATGGTAGTGGGAACTAGTTACTTGGTTGGGTTAGGATGACGTGAAACGTGGATTTAACCCCTGTAAGTTAGTTTATAAGCCCGTGAATGAAATGTAACCAAACTTACTAACTAACCAGTGATATTACGAACTTTCATGAGCTAACCAAACATGATGGTGAGACATGTTTTGATTCATCTTTCATGTTTTGTTTTCTTCTACCAGGAAGGGATGCACCTTTTTCATTGGTTACCAGGAAAGACAGTTCGCTTGCAGTTGTTGGATGTGAGGCCTACACAAACAACACCAGGCATTTTATTTGCATGGCGGAAACCATCTTCCAAGCAACCTATTTTTTTTTGGGTGGTAAAAGACCTTTAGCTCCATTGACGAAGCAGGGTGACTTTTGTGGAAGAAAGTCTATAACCCTCCCCACCCCTCAATTTTTAGGTAGGGATCATTGAAAAAAAAATGTCCCCATGAAATGGGACATATTCATTGTAAACAACCAGGATGTCATTGCTCCATGGGATGTTGGGTGAATTTTGTGGTTCATTTTTTCTTGGAATATTGCCATGTAAAAATTGGATGTGGCCTCCTCCCAGCAATAGTGACGTGTTTAACATTTATAGGAATTTCCGAACCTAAACATGCAATATTCCTGCAAGGTGGGCACCTTACTAGTCTAGAAATAAAGTGGGGTTATAAGTTATAACCCCTATAAATGACCTTATAAATTGGTAACTGGAGTTATAAGCCTACTGAAAATGAGGTTATAACTCCTTTTATAACTAGTTAGGTGCCCACCTTGTGGGTGTTTCCGAAAATGGTGGTACCCCGAAATCATCCAATTTAATAGGGATTTCCATTATAAATCATCCATTTTGGGGTACCCCTATTTTTGGACACACCCTTGTGGTGGTCACTGTTAGGGGTGTGTGGCCCCACACCCAACCGTGCAGGATGAATCCTGGCATTTTCTGTCGATTCGCCCTGCAGGAAGCGACAGAACGTTGGACACAAAACGACCTGCGGATTTGCAACTTTTTACCAGCGGAGGACTCCCAACGGTAATGGTGAAGAGATGTGAAGAATGTGTGACAGATGTGAAAGTTGAAGTTGTTGTTGTTGTTGTTGTTGTTGTTGTTGTTGTTGTTGTTGTTGCTGTCGTTCTTGTCATGTTGCTGTCGATTCACTCTTGCAAAACTGTCAAAAAATGACTTCAACTGCAAAATGTCGATATGTTCGATATATTTTGGATGTACTTTCTTCATAAAACTGGGTATTATGATGGCACCCTTTTGAAAGCAATGAACCAGTGGTTTGATCACCGCTCACATGACTCGAACAGTTCTCAATGTTCAACATACATAACTTGAAGTTACAAAGATGGTTTATTTAGTCTTTGGCATGTGTCAATATTCTCCTTTCACATCCATGTATAGTAGACGCTGAAAACAACCTTTTGAATGTACATAAATACCATTCCTAATTTTATGGCTGGTCAACCTACCCCCCTCTAACGTACCCCCCTCAACAAAAAAATGTTTAAAGCCCCTTAATAAGGCCGGCTATTTCTGGGGGGGTACGTTAGAGGGGGGTAGGTTGACTAGTCATCATACTTGGTTTATTCTCGATGAGCCCTCAACCCTCAACGGCCTCAGAGCTGCGAGGATCGTTTGAGTTTTTTGAAGTGTGCTGTGCATGAATGCCACTTGGATGCATCAAAAGCTGGGTGATGTTTTCAAAGGGTTTTTTGGTATGCTCCAATTTGATGAAAATGTATTTCATGTTTTTTTGCATTTTCCAATTTGACCAGGATATTGTTCAAAATGTGTCGAGACTGCCAGGTAGGTAAAATGTGTTTCACGTGTTTTTTGTGGATTGACTTTTTGATTTGTCCATCGTCCATTGTATTTTTTTTAAAGGCATGTATAATATAGCATCCTTTTTTCACCGCATGTATGGCGTATGCCACTGGGAAGTCAGAAGAACTGAACTTGACACTCTCTTGGAGAATCAACCCATTCCTCAAGGAAATAAGGCCTTCACAAGGCCTTATCAGGGGATCATGGTGGTTAATGATCCTTTGATACGGCCTAATTTCTTGGGTGGGTGGCATTCGGGTGTGTGCCCCCTACATTCCCATGATATTACCCCCCTTCACTTGACATGCACAAGTAGCTGATTGATGAATCTGGTCAAATTATAGCGACCTCATACGACCTGAAACTCCAAATCGTGCTTGAGAAATTGAGGGAAATCCCTGTATTTCAAGAGAATCTAATTTGGTATTATTTCATTTGGCCAGATACATGTAGTAGTAGGCAATTTAATATGATCTTGTAAGGAATCATCAAATACACCATCATATCACATGACTAAGGGTGCTTGAAGCATGTTCCTTGAATTTTCAGCTTCCTTGACACTTCGGCTTGCGAGGTCAAATTTCATTGGAGGGGCCATTGAAAATCGTGGGCTCCACAGGCACCAAGAGAATCACAGCCAGGTGTAGGAAGGGTCAACCCGTTTTTGAAACAAGGATTAATTCATAGCTGGCCCTTATGAAGGGAAACCAATGGTTAATGGTTCCCTTCTCTCTGAAACTAACAGCCAGCCAGAAATAGCACCTGAAAAGGGATGGTTGCAAAACGATTGTTTCCTTTTTGGGGGCACGGCCTATTTTTCAGGGGTGAATTGTTAGTTTTAGGGAGCGTAATAAGCCAAAATGACACCATATTTGAAGCCGGAGATACCCTTTTGCCAAAGACCCCAGCAACTGGAAGATGATGATGCAGCGGGGTGTTGGAAGTTTATTACCACCCCCTTAGGTTTGTGAAGAAATGATGGGAACATGGCCCCCTGAGAATCAATGGTTGGAAGATGAAAATTGGGGATAACCTTGTTGTTTTTCAGGGGGATGTTAGATTTAGGGATGTTGAATGTATCTTACATTTTTTGTGTTGAGAACATTTAAGCTCTCTTTTAAGGGTGGTAGTTTTGAACTCATTTTATTTGGCCAATTTCTGCAATTTTTTGCCCTCAGTTTGCTGTATCCGGTTCGTTTCCACTCTTGAAAGTATACCGGGTTTGTCTACGTTTGTCTTACCATCACCTGTATAAATTGTGGTCGAAAGATGGTCGAATGAGGAGACGATCTTAGATGACGTCACCCCGAAAGAGGTACATAGTTTCATACCCTGGAAAGCAAAGACCATCAAAATAATAGTCCCCTGGAATTTTGTAAAATACAAATCCCTACTAAAGCAATGGTCCTTTCGGAAGGACTATTGAATTAACAGCTTTTGGACTACTAGGGCATAGGGAAGGTCACAATTGTCGACTTACAAGATGATCAAGATGAGCCCGAATCACTATCAATCAATGGTTAGTTAAGCTATGTTAGGCTTACTATATTCCTTGAATGCCAAATTGGAAAGGGACATTTTTTCCGAGATTTCCTATGGATACCTAAGATTTGGCTATCTTTGAAATTGAGACACCCTTTGAATTCAAGCATTATCAAATGGGTTTATCCATTTTGTCAAATTTCTAAGGTTTTCAAAACTTAAATCACCTTGTGGATCCACTTACACTCCCCAAAACTAAAAGTTTGCCCCGTGAAGATAGGGGAAATCCCTGACAGGGATTTTCATCTTCCAAGCATTCATTTAAAAACGGGCGAGCTGTTGGTAATCACCAACATGTTCAGGTACGAATTTTCGGTAAAATGCTGTTGATGGCAACCAGAAATCCGGCGAGAAAACCAGTTCAGGTTGGTAGTTTATCCTTTTATTTACCGGGTTTTAGCACCATCCCAGGTGGGTTTCTCGCCGGATTTCTGAACCATCAACAGTAGTTGGACCAAGCAGCTATCTACTGAAACATTAGTGGAACACTCTGACCGATGTTAACGGAGGGAGCGATTGGGGGTAGCTGGAAAGAAAACGAAGCATTTTAGGGAACGATGAAGGGAGGGATGCCTTCAGGTTTCTATAATATATCAATGTACCTGGAACCTCGTCTTGGAGGGTTCAACTACCAAAACAGAGGACAAACATATATATATATATAATTTCTATACATATATATACATATATATATATAAATATAATACACAACCACATCTAAGTGTCTGGATATTTTTAGTCAAGCTCTTTGGTTTGTTTCAAATCTCTTTTTTTTGACGTCAGGGGATGGTGTCAATGGCAGTGCTGAATGTGAATGTTTTGCATCGGAAATACCAAGCTCTGTATGCTACACCAAAAAGGAGGGAGATCAAGGCCGGAACGGTTTGGTCAAGGTTTCCTGTGTGAACTAGGTGGTGGCAACTGAAAGATTTTTGTACCCCCCTGAAAGCTAACATGACAGTGGAAAATCCACCATGACTGAAGATGTATTTCCTATTGAAAATTTGGGATTTTCCGATGTTATGTTAGTTTTCAGGGGTGTATGTTCATCCCGTTTTTCTGGGGAAATTCGATCCAATTTGACTGACTAATATTTTTCGAATGGGGTTGGTTCAACTATACCAACTAGTGAAGTCTTTTTGTTGTTTTTTGCATAAACCGCCCCGAAGATTAACGGCAGGAACCTGAAAATGTGATGGGCCTTGGTTTAGATGATTTTCCGGATTTCCAGGGTCCAAGATATCTTATCTATCCAAAGTCCAACCTGAAACCCTTCGATTTTTTCGTGTAGAAACCACCCTTGTGAACTCGTTACCCTTCGTTACGTATCATCCCGAAAAACCTTAACCTCCCCAGGTCCCGGGTTTTCTTTTCAGTGTCCTTCGCTTTGACAGGCTTCGTCTCAGTACGTGTACGAATCTTGGATTTGTTTTTTAAGGTGATTTCTGTACGGATTGGGATTGTATGGGATTCATCACCAATTTGCACCACCACCACCACCACCACCACCACCACCACCACCACCACCACA